>VDFB02012016.1:0-25240 GCA_007258455.2 Sequoia sempervirens
GGGAATATGAATGTTTGGATATAGATGGTAGGATTTTTTTATTTGTGACGAATGGAAGGATTACCAATGTCTAGAGACTTGTAGCAAAGGCCTTGATAATTAGGATTTACTTTGATATTAATGGGTTCTAAGATGCATTTCTCATAAAGGCCTAACAATTTTCCTTCATAACACATAGTTTAACAAATCCTTTTTCCAATAGGATACTTATTGTTTTGGAAGCAAGATGCTAGTCCATTTTGAGGGGCATATAGCATGGATTGAATGATAGGCTCTTGGAGTAGACCCACTTGGATGAAAGTGGGGGAACCAAATTGCTAAGTAGGGGACTCATGGGTAGCTTAGATATGAGTAATGAGATCTTGTGTAGGATTAGGATCGTGACATGAAGGTGAAGGGTTGCTTTGATCTTGATTTATGGTAGGATCATGTGATGGGGTAGGTTATATAGTTTTCTCTTGGCTATGAGAAGGAAGCTGATCATGAGATGGAATAGAAGCTATACTTTGATCTTAATTTGGAGAAAGGGGATAATTGGATCATATCAAAGGGTTATAGTGCTTTTGATATGAAATGGGATCATGAGGTTGGAGGGGATAATGAGGTGGAAGTGGATCATGTGATGGATTGTATGAGACATTTTGATCATGACTAGGATGGGTATCATTAGATGGGGTAAAGGATGGAAAGGTTTGTTCTTGTGATGCATTAGTGTCATGCCATGGAGGTGCTATGATATGATCATGATATTATGTATATATGCTTGATCATAAAATGGGTTGGATATGGTAAGATTATGAGACAGTATGGAAGGGATACTTTGATCTTGATATGAAAGGGGATTATGTGGGGGTATGAAAGGGATGGCTTAATCTTGGTATGAAATGAGATCTTTTTAGATTTCTTGATGAATAGGAGGATCTTGATCAAACATAGGTTTATCTTTGATTTCATTTTTTGGGAATAGGATCTTGATCAAATACCGGATCATGTTAGACAGCATGATCATCTAGAAGGATTTCTTAGATGGACTTAGGGATAGGATCATGAGATGGAATGGGATCACAGGGAGTACTTTTATCTTGACATAAAGGGGAATCTATGATGTGATACTTTGGATCAACGAGGTCAAGTGAGTGACATGGTTCACATTGTATAGGTTTTCTGGAGGTGGAAAAACATGAAATGAATGAGGTGGATAAACATGGGATGGATGAGGTGAAAGTGGGTTTAACTAGAGACTAGGACTAGCATTTTGTGAAATAGGCTTTTGTATGGGTTCTTGTATTCCTTTGATGGTGAATTTTTGTGCTCTTCAGAAGGTTACTTTTGGTTGTCCCTTGATGGTAGTTTTTGGTTCCCCTTGGAGTGTGACTTTTCATTTTTTTTTATAGTGTTTTTTGGCTTGGCAATGGGTTCACTACAATGTGAAGTGCATGAGATATGGTTATGGATGGGTGTTATTTAAACATGGAATAAATTTTGGTTTCCCTTTTCAATGGAGGAAAAGGATGACATGGGTGCTTGGATGGTTTTTAATATCTCTTGGAATCAACTTATGGGACAAATGATTGTAGATTTTATGTCATTGTTAAAGTAGTTGGCAAGGAGAAATTCAAAAAGATCTTGAGGTATGAGACGGAGGATGGAGGATATGTTAGACTCATATTGATCCATGTGGTGATGAAGGATGTTGAAAATGAAGGATGTGGATTAAGGATGATGATAGAGATTAAGAATGATAATGAAGAATAAGGATTAAGGGTGATGATGGAGATTAAGGATGATAATAGATTAGGAAATAAATTTTTTGATGTAGATTATGGATGGTGGTTATGATATTGATTAGGACCTCAAGCTGATTAGAAAAATTAGATAAGCTTAAGGTCCTAAATGATGGACTATGTATGGATGTGGATGATTGATATTCTTGAGATGATGTGGATTAGATAATTGGGTATGATTAGGATAATATGGATGTTTAGAAATATTAGGGGGATAATTAGGATGATTATGAATGATTATGGATGAGGTATGTATTAGTTTAGGTTTAGCGTTGGGGTTAGAGTTATTCTTAGGTTTCTTGTTAAAATTGTGAGAAATAGGGTTAAGATTATGGTTAGGTTAGAGATATGATTATGCTTTATGGCTCGAGTTAGGGAAATTTTAGGGTTACCATTAGGGTTTATGGTTTAAGGTTTGGATTAATGTTATGAGAAAAAGGGTTAGGATTAATGTTAGGTTAGAGTTACAGTTATGGTATTTGATTAGGGTTACCTGGTTAGTTCAGAGTTATAATTAGGGTTTATCATTTCAGGTTTAGGGTTAGTTTTAGAGTTGTGGTTATGATTGGGAATTAAAGTTGAGTTAGGTTGCAGTTTTGGGTTAAATTTAGGAAAAGGGTTAGTATTAGGTTTAGGTTCAATATTATGGTTAGGTTTAGGGCTAGGGCTAGAGTTACAATTATAGTTATGAGGAATAGTGTTAGGGTTAGGGTTAAGGACAAGGTTATGATTATGGTAATGGTTAGGGTTACAAATTGGGTTAGGCTTAGTGTTAGATTTATGGTTAGTGTTAGGGTTAGAGTTATAGTTATAGTTAGGGATTTATTTAGGGTTAGGGTTAGGGTTAGGAATAGGATTATTGTTAGGGTAAGGGTTAGGAGAAATAAGGTTACGATTATGGTTAGGTTCTAGGTTTATGTTTATGGTTGAGGGATCATGGTAAGGATAGGGTTAGGTTGTGGGTATGGTCTATGGTTAGGGTTGGGGTTAGGGTTTTGGCTAGGTTTAGTGCTAGAGTTATAAGAAATAAGGTTATGATTACGGTTTTCAGTTAGTATTAAGTATAGTTTAGGGTTACGATTAGGTCTTATGGTTTATGGTATAGGGTTAAGAGTTATAGTTATTGTTGGGATTAGAGTTATGAATACAATTAGTGTTTTGGTTAGGATTAGAGTTATGGTTAGGTTAGGGTTGAGTTAGGGTTTAGTTTTGCATTAAGGTTAGGATAAAGGCTAGGGTTAGGGTTATTGTTAAGAATAGGATTAGTGTTTGGAATAGAGTTGAGATTAGGGTTACAATTTAGGGTTATAATTAAGATTATGGTTAGGGTTAGGGTTCATGTTAAAGTTAGGGTTAGTTTAGGGTTACAATTAGGGTTTATGGTTTATGGTTAGGTTTAGAGTTACATTTATGATTGGGATTAGGGTTGGGATTAGAGATAGGATTTTAGATTAAGGTTAAGAATTTTTTTAGGGTTGACGTTAGGGTTAAGGTTATGATCATGGTTAGAATTAGGGTTAGGGTTAGTGTTAGTGTTATGAGAAATAAGGTTACAATTATGGTTAGGTTAGGGTTATGATTATGGTATTTTTCTAGTGTTATGGTAAGGTTATGGTTATGATTAGGGTTTAGGGTTTATGGTTTATGATAAGGATAGAGTTAGTTGTGGGTATGGTTTAGGGTTAGAGTTGGGGTTAGAGTTATGGTTAAATTTAGTGTTAGGGTTATGAGAAATAGGGTTAATATTAGGGTTAGGTTAGGGTTATGATTATGAGGTTTGGCTAGGGTTAGGTATAAGTTAGGGTTATGATTAAGGCTTATGATTTATGATTTAGGGTTAAGTTAAGAGTTATAGAACTATTATTTCAATTATTATTCAGATTAGAATTGAGAATACAATTAATCACCCACACTAACTATAATTGTAACCCTAAATTTAATTCTTTCCATATCCCTAACCCTAACACTAACACTAACAATAAACCTTAACCCTAGCCTTAAACCTAATAATAAAATTTAAAAAAAAATTACTCTAAAATAATTATAATATAAACTTAACAATAGTAATATCATATATTAATAATAACATATTACTATCAAATAGTACTAATATTAATAATATAATATTGATAATAATATAATATTAGTATCTTTTAATAATATATTAATATATATCTTAATATTAATCTATATAGTAGACATGGAAGAGGGTATTTTTTTAATTGGAAGAAAGAGTAAAAAATAAAATATACTCCTCTAAAATATTATCTCTCAACCTATACTATATAGATTAATATTAAGATATATAAACTATTATTATCATTTAATATAATTAATTAAAAATAATGTGAAATCTAATATATTAAACCTCATTTAATATTTAATATAACAATTAATTAATTAAATATATATTCATTTGCAAGTTAACATAAATATCTTAAATATAATATCCAAATACGTCCATACAATTTGAAAAACTTTCCATAGGAAGGCAAATTAATTCTTGTGGTTTGTCTTTTGGCATGCGGTGTACATAGAAATCCCTCTTGTGGATGAGCTTCACAGCCTGGCAGCACGATCATTAAAGATAAAATATAATTTCTTTTTCTCCTTTTTAACTCCTTATTTACCGTCTTACAGCGGGTGAAAAACGGTGGCGCTTTTTTTTAACTTTACGGTGGGTTGAAATTTCTTTTTTCTTTTGCCTTTATAATCCCCAGAAACCTGCAGACGAATTTAGCAGACATGATGAAGTCGGACAACCAAACGATTGACATACCTGTTGAATATGACGTGACGGGTACGTTTTGCAGGGAGCTAATTAGACTAGACGGGAACCCACCTTTTTTCCGGCATTAGAATGGGGAAATGCCGGTGGGCTTCGCCCATGTAGAATAGCCTATTGGCTAAAAATAACTTTAATAACTTTAATAAAAAATCCTAGCTTGAGCTCCTAACGAAAATGTCCTCCTCAAGGCACAAGGATGGATACAAGGGCTTCAGGGAAATTCAACTCATCACGATTCACCGCAAGAAAATTCACCACCATGACAAATTCATAGATCAATAGCCAAGACAAAATCCTAGCTGGAGCTCCTAACCAAAATGTCCCCCCCCAAGGCACAAGGATGGATACAAGGGCTTGAGGGAAATTCACCGCAACAATTAGGGTCGGAAAACTCATCACGATTCAGCGGGAAAATTCACCGCCATAACAAATTCACCTCATAGAAAACTCGCCACCATGAATTACTTAAGATACATTTTTCATTAGGTAAATTTGCCATGACAGTGAATTGTTAACGGTAAATTTTCTTAAAACCGGATACAAGTATATTGGAAAACATTTATAAAACCTCCCCTCCCCTACCTTTTTTTTGCTTTTTCCAAACACACGTCTTCCTGCCCTAGTGTAAAAGGAGTCCCTTTTGTCATGTCTGTCAGACAAACCCATGATTCTCAGGAGCAAGTTCATTACGCAGGTGTAAGCAAGTGGTCGGGAAAATTTATAGCAAAAATCAATAGCAGAACAAAGAGCCAAAATGTGTGGCTCGGAACTTTTGATACAGCCGTGGAGGCCGCCCTTGCTTATGACAGGGCCGCCAGATCTCTCCATGGCGATAAGGCAATAACTAATTTTCCGTCTGATCTTTCCGAGCCCACATCTTCCTCCCGTAGTGTTACGGGAGTCCCTCCCACCATGTCTGTCGGACAAGCCCATGATTCTCCGGAGCAGGTTCATTACATGGGTGTGAAAAAGCAACCGTCGGGAAAATTTACAGCAGAAATCAGGAGCAACGCAAAGAACCACTGTAAGTGGCTCGGAACTTTTGATACAGCCGTGGAGGCGGCCCTTGCTTATGACAAGGCTGTCAGATCTCTCAGAGGCGACAAGGCCAGAACTAATTTTCCGCGTCAGGGAGAAATCGAATGGAGTGCCACAAACCCACCAAGGAGACCAACTCCATGCAGGATACCAACCCCACCACATAGGATCCGTGCTTATGTGAGAAGACCCACCAGTGAGTGGACCCGTGCTTATGTGAGAAGACCCACCAATGTGCGCAACGCAGGGCCTGCGGATGATTGCCTTTCTTCATCATCGGCCATGACGGATACTAACTGTTTTGAGTCAAAAACTAATTGTAATAAGTTAAACCTGGACTTGAATCTTTCTCCGCCTGCTGAAGAATAAGATGACACTATCTCTGATGCCCGCCACCTAGAGAAGACACTTTGGCGCCTCTGGCTCAATATGATCTCACCACTACCACTGCAACTCTCGTGGTATTGTTTTGTTCATGGAATCTACATAATACTCATATGTCTTATGTCCGTACTTTGGCTTTTTTAATATCTGGGCGGCATTGTATTTGAATAGGTAAATGTAATTTCTTATTCAATTGTCTGGTGTCAAAAGCAAATTGTAGACCCCTCAGCATTTTGTTCATGGTGGGTAAGGATGATTAACTGTATCTTCAGAAATCTAATGAAAGATGAGTTTCTGTTTATCGCAGATTTAATATATGCATTTATTAGAATGTTTATTTGTCCTCACGATTTTCTAGCGAGATCAGAGTTTTTATTTTCTTGCGAGATCAGATTTTTGCAGGAACTTAGATCTCGAATGTAAACGATTAACTTTTTTTTGCTGCTTAATAATAATAATAATATTATTATTATTATGTCCACGATACCCGGCAATCTGTTTTTGGGTCTACAGACAGCCTACAGCAATATGGGACTCCTCGTACTCCCAATATTGAGGGAGGCACCTAACTCGTGCTCCACAATATGAGGTGTACATACCTTACCCCTTATTATGGCCTTGGTAATATTTGTGGAAATCTTTGGAAAAAATTGGAATAGGGAAATTTTTATTTTCAGCATTTTGTTCGTTTTCAGTTAATTAAATTCTGCGGTTGTGTGGTTTCAGAGGGAAGATCGATCTATAAAAACTATATTTTATATATATTTAGGTTTTTCTTACATGATTTGTTTTTCTTATTCTTCAAATTTTTAAAATGATTTTATTTTTTATTTTTATTGTTATTTTAAAAAAATAATAGTAACATTTTCCATTGTTTTAAAAAAAATATTAATGAAAATTAAAGTTTGAAAAGGTTTGACAGAATAATACAATATTTGTTTTTCATCTATATATTTATATTTTCACTACATTAATATTATTTTTTCTTTTGTTTTGGATTTATTTTAGTTAGGCAATTTTTTATACAAGATAAAAAATTGTTAAGAATGAGAAAAAATCTATTTTCATTTACTATAGTTCAATATAGGAAGATAATAAAAAATTTATTAAAAAAATTGTAATAGTAATTTTTTTAAATATATATGCCCGTATTGGCATGGTGTGATGGTTTATAGGTGGCATTGTTGTTCTTGCCACCAAGGTTCAAACCCGTTAAGTGGTATTGTTGAATGGTTGTATCGGTTCATAGCTCGGTCAAAAGCGTTTTTGAATTAAAAAATATATATAGTTTGGACTTATTTTAGTTAGGTTATTCTTTATTTAATGATGAGTAAATAAGTGTAACGTCATCTTTTAAATAAAATAAATTTGGTGAAACTATAAATCTATTCCTATTTTATCCTTCACTAATCAATTAAAAACTAGGAGAAATATTTAATTGATTTCTCATTAATTGATGTAATTATATAGGAAATGATTAAGTATTAAAATTTGGAGCATGATTTTGGAGAGGAGCTATTTCACTAAAGGGGCATTGAGATTGTGGGCACCTAATTTGGTTTGAAATATTAACACTTCAACTTTTGGTATGAATTTCTTACATTACATTACCTACATTAGGTGGAAATTGCAACACTATTTTTTCTCAAGTACAAAGTTGGATAGAGTTTTATAGAGTTAATTTTTATATGATAATGGATTTATTAGTGTTATTATCTAAATTTTAAATATTGTAAAGTATAGCTATAATTTAAATATAAATGTATGAAATGATTATTTATCAATGTTAACTAACTTAATACATAAGAATATTTAAAAAAATCAAATACATGCAAACCTCAAAGGATTGAAGGTATTATATAGAGTTGTTGAAGATTTGGATGTGGATGCTCATAATTCTATGAGCATAACATTAGCGTAGAATATGTTATATCAAAATGGAATGGGAGGTCTTTTCTTTATAGAAAGTCAATTTCAAATGAAGGGCAATCAAGAATGATGTTGATCAATGGATGGGATTGCTTAGAAGTAAAGAGAAATAGGGTTAGGGCAAAAATATGGTTTAGTTAAGGATGAACGGTGGAGATTAAAATGTAATGTCACATGATCAAGGGTAAAAATTATGAAGAGATAAGAATGGCACAGAAAAAGAGGTTGGCCCAAAAAAAAAATGTTGGAGTAAATTAAATAACAATATAATTAAAATTAAAGAAAAATGATAAAATATTAAATAATTATTTAATATTGGAGGGAAAAAGATAAAATGTTAAATAGTTATTTAATAGTGGGAGAAAGGTGGAAAATAAAATAACAATTTAATTAAAAGTAGAGAAAAAGGACAACATCTTAAATAATTATTTAATAGTGGAGTGAAATGTGAAAAATAAATAGATAAATATAATTTATTTAATTATGGAAGAAAAGCCTAATGAATAATTAAATAACAAAATAATTATTTAATTATAGGATAAAAATTAAATTAAAAAATTAAATAAATAAGATTTTATTTAATTATAGAAAGAAAGAATTAATTAGTGATGCAATTTATTTAATTAATCAAGGATGAATAAAGAGAAAATGAATTAATAAAATAATTAAAAATTATTTAATTAATAAGAGAATAAGAGCTTAGGGAATAATCAAATAATTTAAATAATTTAATTATGTAAGAAGGAGGAAGAATTAATTTCAAAATGGAATTCATAGGCTTAGGACATTTTTTAGTGTCAAAATTTTGCCCCTTTTTGAGATAATGTTCCAACTAACAGAAGTAACATCATTTCAAAGAATACAAGATAGTGGGTAGGAAAGGAATTAGGAATAAAAGAATGATGCACCAATCACTAGCGAGGAAGAGGAAGGATTATGAGGTAGTGGTATTCCCCCTTGAGAAGACATGTTGGTTCAAAGAACACAAGTGTACTCAAAATGGATGAGAGGACTCAAAAGGATGATGAATAAAAGGATAGAGGAAAGTAGATAAGGATGATGAAAATATGGATGGAGAGGGAGGATTGAGGATCATCATTCTGCAATGATATGAGCAACCTAGATCTGATATTGTAATTGACATTATGCACCAAAGTATAAGGAACTAGAATGAAAATGTTCCCATTATATGATCAAAAAGGTCAAGTGCAAAAATATTCCTTATAAAACACTGATATGGAAGACCATGATACCCCTATGGAAAGAGTGCAAAAGACAATGAGAAATGCAAACAATGATAAAACACACAAGCAACAAGAAAGCATGCACAATAAACCAAAAGAAAACAAGGACTATGTGCCAAGTCAAGCTAAAAACAAATTGATATATTGATTGATGATGGCGTCGATGTTGTTTGATGTGGGAAGGACACATCTCAAAACAATGTTAGGATTGGGAAATACATATCCTTATGATTATAATGGATTCAAGTGGATCGATAGATTATCAACTAATATGGATTGAAATGATGGATTGCTAATGGATGATGCATTAGAATGCAAGATTGGATTGCATGGATTAAGCTTGATTGAATTTGGATGGACTAGATTTGGATGGTTAGGGCATGGTTGGATTGGAAGGATAGGGGATAAATGGATTGGATAAGATAAGTTTGGATGGAAGATTGAATGGGATATAATGACAAGGGAGAACCAAGACGTGGTACAGGATGGAACGGGGGAAAAATTCCATGGATAGGAGAGAGGACTTTGGATAATGGATGGTGATGGGAGACAGGATGATGATGGATGGAGGGTAGGAAGATGAGCTCCAAGGACTAGTTGCAAAGGACTAAGATGCCCCACACTAGAGGTAGTGTAATTATTGATGGAAGGTGATGAGTGATGTATGATATGGAAGGATAGTGCATAAAGAATATGAATGGTAGAGGAAGTAAGGCTTGCATTGTCCAAATAATGCATTTATATTTTCCCTTAGCCTTATCAAGATCAAGGGTGAAAAGAGAGGATGAATTGGATAGGATGGGAGGAAGGTATGATAAGGGATATATGATGAAGGATATGGATAGGATGATCAATATCAAGTGGATAGGAAATGGATGCACTGATATTTAACCCTTGGGCTCTTCATCAAGATCGAATATGGGAAGGGTCAATTGATTTGGATAGAATGAGGGATATCTAATGAATGATATGGATAGGATAAGAAAGATGGAAGGATATAATGCATGATGTATATGCAGATCCTTAGCCTTGTTAAGATCAAAAGAGGGAAAAGGGGGAATAGACTTAGATAGGATAGTGGATCTAAAATGAGCGATAAAATGGGTTGTGGTACGTAGGATAGCATGGATGAAACTTTCCCCCAAGTGTAGAGTGTAAGAGGGTCATGGATTACACATGATGCATGTTTACTAGGTTTTCATAATAGTACCCATCCAAGGTGCTACAAGAAGTGGTTTTCATCATTGGACAAATGATTTCCCTTTACTTTTTTTATTTTTCATTTATTTTTTTCTTTGTTTTGTATTTTTCAAAAAAAATTGGGAAAAGGATGGATGGGGAAGGATAAGGATATAGATAAGTGGATTTGTAAGATATAGGATGTAGGATAGGTAGATTAAGGGAGGACTCAAAAATCTAGTTCCATGGATGATATCCCTTGAAGATGCAATCCATTAGATCATGGAAAATTAGAGCGATGCTTATAGATGTTGATAGAATGATGGTAAGGGGGATGAAATGGATGGGAAGATGGTGAGGGATATGGATCTAAGAAAAGGATTGGATAAGAGGGATAGAAGGATGAAATATGCATGTTGGATAATTCATGGATTGATGGATGAGTTGCAGATGAGTGGATGGAAATTTTGGCAAGATCAACATTAGCACACACCTCAAAGGGTGGCAAATTTTTGAAAGAGAAGTGGCTTTTGAATTTGGAGATTTAGATAGAGAAGTGGATGTGAATTTTCGGATACAAGGACCCAAAATGGATAGAAATGATGAAGGTTTATTAGATGCAGTGGAAGACGTAGAATTGGATGGAGTTTTCGAATAAAATTTTTTTGATGCGAATTCTAATTTTTCTTTGGGATGCAATGATTCTATGAGTATTTTTGGAATCCGGATGGTTTTTGACTTTGAATTTTTCTTCATGGGCCTTTGTGGCCTTTCGGATTTTAATTTTTTATTTTGTATCATATGTTTTTTTTTTTTGTGTCTTTTTGGAGGGACATGTTGATCCTTTGATTTTTTTGGATTTTTGGCTTTATACATTTAACATTCCACATCCAAATTGCTTCCAAGAGAAATCGGCTTGGTTTCTGGAGAGGAATGATATGGATCTATTATGGATGGGTTGGTGTAGGAATGTTGTAAAAGGTTCAAGGGTGTATACCTTTGTTGATCTTGATGAGGTGATGGATATAGAGGATAATGGGATCTTGGAATAGCAATTTTAGATGGTGGAAAGTAAGGACCCAAGATGATGGAAGGGATGAAGGACTTGGTTTTTGAACATAAGGACCCAAAATGTATGGAAGGGAATATGGATTTGGTTTTGGAACATAAGGTCCCAAGATAGATTTTGAGGATAGGGAATGTGAATGTTTGGATATAGATAGTAGGGTTTTGGATTTGCGATGAATGGAAGGATTACCAATGTCTAGAGAATTGAAGGGAAGGCCATGATAATTAAGATTTTCTTTGATATTAATGGGTTCTAAGATACCTTTCTCATAAAGGCCTAACCATTTTCCTTGATAACACGCCGTTTAACAAATCCTTTTTCCAATAGGATACTTATTGTTTTGGAAGCAACATGCTATTCCATTTTGAGGTGGATATGGCATGGATTGAATCATAGGATCTTGGAGTAGACCCACTTGGATGAAAGTGGGGGAACCAAATTGATAAGTAGGGGACTCATGGGTAGCTTGGATATGAGTAATGATATCTTGTGGAGGATTAGGATCATGACATGAAGGTGAAGGGTTGCTTTGATCTTGATTTATGGTAGGATCATGTGATGGGGTAGATGATATAGTTTTCTCTTGGCTATGAGAAGGAAGGGGATCATGAGATGGAATAGAAGTTATGCTTTGATCTTAATTTTGAGAAAGGGGATCATTGGATCGGATAGAAGGGTTATGTAGCTTTTTATTGGAAATGGTATCATGAGGTTGGAGGGGATAATGAGGTGGAAGGCGATCATGTGATGGAGTGTATGAGACATCTTGATGATGACTGGGATGGGTATCATTAGATGGGGTAATGGATGGAAAGGTTTGTTCTTGTGATGGATTAGGGTCATGCCATGGAGGTGCTATGATATGATCATCATATTATGTGTATATGCTAGGATCATAAAATGGGTTGGATATGGTAAGATTATGAGATGGTATGGAAGTTATACTTTGATACTGACATGAAAGGGGATTATGTGGGTGTATGAAAGGGATGGCTTGATCTTGATATGAAATGTGATCTTTTTAGATTTCTTGATCAATAGGAGGATCTTGATCAAACATAGGTTTATCTTGGATTTCATGGTTGGGAATAGGATCTTGATCAAATATTCGATCGCGTTGGACATCATGATCATCTAGAAGGATTTCTTAGATGGACTTACTGATAGGATCATGAGATGGAATGGGATCACATGGAGTACTTTTATCTAGAAATAAAGGTGGATCTATGATGTCATGCTTTGGATCAACAAGGTCAAGTGAGTCACATGGTTGACATTGTATAGGTTTTCTAGAGGTGGAAAATCATGAAATGAATGAGGTGGATAAACATGGGATGGATGAGGTGGAAGTGGGTGGAGCTAAAAGACTAGGACTAGCATTTTGTGAAATAGGCTTTTGTATGGGTTCTTGTATTCCTTTGATGGTGAATTTTTGTGCTCTTGAGAGGGTGAATTTTGGTTGTCCTTTGATGGTAGTTTTTGGTTCTCCTTGGAGGGTGGCTTTTCATTTTCTTTTGATGGTGTTTTTTGACTTGGCAATGCATTGACTAGGATGTGAAGTGCATGAGATATGGTTATGGATGGGTGTTATTGAAACATGGAATAAATTTTGATTTCCCTTTTCAATGGAGGAAAAGGATAACATGGGGGCTTGGATGGTTTTTAATATCTCTTGGAATCAACTTATGGGACAAATGATCGTAGATTTTATGTTATTGTTAAAGTATTTGGCAAGGATAAATTCAAAAATATCTTGAGGTATGAGATGGAAGATGGAGGATATGTTAGGCTCATATTGATCCATGTGGTGATGAAGGATGTTGAAAATGAAGGATGTGGATTAAGGATGATGATAGAGATTAACAATGATAATGAAGAATAAGGATTAAGGGTGATGATGGAGATTAAGGATGATTATGGAGATGGAAATTAAGGATGATAATGGATTAGGAAATAAATTTTTTGATGTGGATTATGGATGGTGGTTATGATATTGATTAGGACTTCAATTGGATTAGAAAAATTAGTTAAGCTTAAGGTCCTAAATGATGGACTATGTATGGATGTGGATGATTGATATTCTTGAGATGATGTGGATTAGATAATTGGGTATGATTAGGATAATATGGATGATTATGAATGATTAGGATGGGGTGACAAGGATGATTATGAATGATTATGGATGATAAGGACAAGGTGATTAAGATGAAAAGGAAAATTATGATGTGTAAGGATAATTAGGGTGAAGAGAGATCATTAGGATGAAAAGGAATGATTAGGATTAAAAGAGATTATTAGAATGAACGGGAGTCTAGATGAAATGATTAGGATGAAGGGAGGTGATTAGGATAAGATGATGGATGGTTATGAAGACTAGTATAGGATGATTGATTTGACTTGGATGACTAGGATAGGATGATTAGGATAGAGAATAGGGAATAGGATAATGAGAAATGATTATGATGAATAGGATGTGATGGTTGGGTTAACTTGGATGAATAGGGTAGGCTGATTAGTATGGAGAATAAGGATGAGAAGTTTTACTTGGAGGACACCTAGATTTGTTTGCTTTTGAATTTTCTAATGTTTATGGATTTTTTTTTTTGGTTTATGGTTTTTCTTGCTTGATTAATATTTAGATCTTGAATATGCATTCACACATGCAAGAAAACATTTTATGCAAGATGTAATACAAATGATTATGATAAGAAGACACTTTGAAGAGCAAGAAAAATCCTAGTAATTATTCAAGTAGGTAGATTGATGAATGGTCTTAAACTAGGATGCACAATGATCTAGGGATGTCCTCTATATACCTTGAAGGTATGTGAGGCACAATTTTGTGAATTTGAAAGGAGAATAATGCCCAACAACCAGGAGGAGAGGGTACTCCACACTCCCCCTTCACTTCCCAATGGTATAAAGTTCTCCAGGGCTTAACCAAGATTGACAAGATTCTACTTCCAAGAGGTGTGTCTTTTGATTCAAACCCACTATTTATACCCCATTGGAATGCTAGAGTTGAGGTTTCCCCTAGAGTGATCAATTCTCTAGGAAGACCCCCTAAGAAGGTTGTGCAAAAGTGATGTAAATAATGCTTTTAATCTCCTTGATCATGTGATAATGTGAGGAGAGAGCATACACATGTATTTGATCACACAAGAAATGTTCATTAACCTTAGAAATGGAAATTTGTGATGTGAAAATGAGAGTGTTGAAGATCGTTTATGATTCCCAAGATCATATGGAAAAGTGAGGGAAGAGCATACATACCTCCAACAACAAAGAAATAATACCAAGCAATGCAAACACTTGTTCTTTTTAAGCCCAAATTGAATGTATGATTTTTAAAAGACACTTGTTTGTTTAAATCCAAATTGAAATGTGATGTTGGAAACAGGTTTAGGTTAAAGATATGAGTTGAAAAGTGTACACCTAGATTTTCTTTAGCTCCAAATTTTTGTCCACTTGATCCAATTTTTGGTTTGAAGAGTTTATTTTTCTCCACATTGACAAAACCAACAACAAAGAAAAACCCTTAACAAGATAATTGATCAATAATATTAGAGGGTTAGCTTAAACCCTACCTAACCCTAATTAACAAAGATTTTTTTTATATAATTATTTTAAGCTCAAAAATAAATTTTCAAAAAACACAAACCTTCTAAAATTTCAAAAGCTTTCTCAAAATTCAAAGAACAATGAAAAATTTTGTGGTTTGATCCCTATAGAGCTGATTTATTTTAAAAGCCTTATGTTGATTTGCTCCTAAAATTATTTTCTTATAAAAAATAATGAAAAAATTATAAATAATTCAAAATAGATCCAAAAATTAAAGTTTTGAATTAAAAGCTCTGAATATCATCCCCAACCTCCAAAAAAACAAATTATGCAAAAAAAATTGGTCGTTTGGGAGATATGTTCAAATATTTGAAAACTAGGGTTTTGTTAAAAAATATTGCAAGAAAATGTTGACAAAACTTGAAAAAAACAAAATAGATAGTATAGTTTTTTTATAGTATAATATGAATTATAGTGTGATGTTATCTATCAAATCTGTAACTAAATATAAGAAATCAATTATTTATCTATAAATATTTTAATAGAATATAATATGCAAATAAAAACTAAGGTTTAAATACATTAAAAATTAAATTAAATTAAGGATAACTTTATGGGGGACACCCCTACCCCATAAAAAAATAAAAATGCAAGTTAAGATAGTATAGTATTTTTATAGTATAATATGAATTATAGTGTGATGTTATCAATCAAGTCTGTAACTAAATATAATAAATATTTTATTTATCTATAAATATTTTAATAGAATATAATATGCAAATAAAAACTAAGGTTTAAATACATTAAAAATTAAATTAAATTAAGGATAACTTAATGTAATCTTTGTTTTATTGAAAAAATCTATTTTTTTATTTAAAGTAAAATAAGAAATTCAATATTACTAATTTATATATAATAGAACATAAAAAATTTCAATTAAATTTAGTTATTTCATAATTACATTTAAATAATTATCCCCTTGTGGTTAAACATAAAAAATTGTTTTCTTTCTTAGACACACCAAATTCCTCCAACACGCATATGACAACAACATTAAAATATCATTTTTGTATGTTGACAACAACATTAAAATAATCATTCATAACAAATAAATTTGACCTTTAATAGAATATAATATGCAAATAAAAATTAAGGTTTAAATACATTAAAAGTTAAATTAAATTAAGGATAACTTAATTGGAGACACCCCTACCCCATAAAAAAAATGCAAGCTAAGATAGTATAGTGTTTTTACAACATAATATGAATTATAGTGTGATGTTATCTAACAAGTATGTAACTAAATATAATAAATGTATTATTTATCTATAAATATTTTAATAGAATATAATATGTAAATAAAAACTAAGGGTGAAATACACTAAAAATTAAATTAAATTAAGGATATCATAATGTAATCTTTGTTTTACTAAAAAAAAGTGATTTTTTTTAATTGAAGTAAAATAAGAAATTAAATATTACTAATTTATATATAATAGAACATAAAAAAAATCAATTAAATTTAGTTATTTCATCTATTACATTTAAATAATTATCATGTTGTGGTTAAAGATAAATAATTGTGTCTCTTCTTAGACACACGAAATTCCTACAACATGTATATGACAACAACATTAAAATCTGGTTTTAGTATATTGAAAACAACATTAAAATAATCATTCATAATAAATAAATTTGACCTTTAAATTAACAAACAATTTACTAGGTGAAAAATATGTTCATAGATTAGTGGCCAAGACAAAATCCTAGCTGGAGCTCCTAACAAAAATTTCCTCCACAAGGCACAAGGATGGATACAAGGGCTTCAGGCACCACATTAAAAAAAATGCAAGATAAGACAGTATAGTTTTTTTATAGTATAATATGAATTATAGTGTGATGTTATCTATCAAGTCTATAACTAAATATAATAAATCTATTATTTATCTATAAATATTTTAATAGAATATAATATGCAAATAAAAACTAAGGTTTAAATACATTAAAAATTAAATTAAGGATAACTTGATGGGGGACACCCCTATCCCATAAAAAAAATTCAAGCTAAGATAGTATAGTGTTTTTATAGTATAATATGAATTATAGTGTGATGTTATCAATCAAGTTTGTAACTAAATATAATAAATCTATTATTTATCTATAAATATTTTAATAGAATATAATATGCAAATAAAAATTAAGGTTTAAATACATTAAAAATTAAATTAAATTAAGGATAACTTAATGTAATCTTTGTTTTATTAAAAAAAATTGTGATTTTTTTTCATTAAAGTAAAATAAGAAATTCAATATTACTAATTTATATATAATAGAACATAAAATATTTTAATTAAATTTAGTTATTTCATCTAATACATTTAAATAATTACTATGTTGTGGGTAAACATAAAAAATTATGTCTCTTCTTAGACATACCAAATTCCTACAACACTTATATGACAACAACATTAAAATCTCTTTTTAGTATGTTCACAACAACATTAAAATAATCATCAATAACAAATAAATTTGACCTTTAAATTAACAAACAATTTACTAGGTGGAAAATATGTTCATAGATGAGTGGCCAAGACAAAATCCTAGTTGGAACTCCTAACCAAAATGTCCTCCCCAAGGCACAAGGATGGATACAAGAGCTTCAGGAAAATTCACCAGAAAACTCATCAGGATTCACCGTAGGAAAATTCACTGCCATGAAAAATTCACCTAATAGAAAATTTACCAGCATGGATTACTTATGATACATTTTTTATTAGGTAAATTTGTTATGATAGCGAATTGTTAATGTAAATTTTCTTTAAACAGGATACAAGTATACTAGAAAACATTTATAAATTATATGACAACAACATTAAAATCTTTCTTAGTATGTTGAAAACAACATTAAAACAAGAGTTGTAGAGCAACAAAGTTCCTGTGAGAAAGTTTTAGAATATATGAAGCTATTCTTGAAGCCTCTTCATAGGAAACATGATTGACTAATTTTGGTATTCTCTTTTAGCACTAGGATCATGCAAAAGTGGAAGCAATAGTTTTAATTTACTATATATGAACCATCTTTTACTTACAAACTTTTTTTGAAAAAGGAAGTTAGAAGGTGCCATACCTCTACTGCATTTAAGCTAAGATCAACTAGTACTACACTAGGTTTTAGATAATGACCACAAACCAAATTTGGCACACCTGCTGCAGCAATAAGAATATCTACTTCATGAGTAAAATCTACATAGAAAATTCTTTATGTTTTGAGTAGCTATCCAGTCTAAATAATTTTTTTTGGGAACATGGTTTAAAACTTTAAATTAATACTTAAATAAAGATAGTCTATATGTTTCAAATTTTAGAGCTATTCAATAGAACATGACAAAAATTTTTTTAAGAAGAGATAATATAGTCCACCCTTAATCAATGTGTATTTATTTATAGACTAAACATCTGTACTTATAAATTTATAGATATTTATTTTGCCAGATAAATTTTGTCCTTATACCAAGCAATCTAAAAATCAACTAAGAATTGTTCATTTATAAATATTTGTTGACCATTTTGAAGCTGAGCCCTAGTGTCATGGATACCAAGACCAAACACTTGTCTATGAGAATACTATTACCATCACTCAATTCAATCAAGCTTGGATGAGAGGAATTTTAATGAAAAATGGATGAATGTCAGGGATCTTATTTAGAGGAACTTAAACTAGATGTTGAGGACTTCTCTATCTTGAAAGATCACAGTACTAAATTTATGTTCAAACCTTGTACTTTCTTTAGCAAGATGGTTTTTCTCTTTGATTTGTAGGAAAATTGAGATTAGCGATGGTTTGATTAGATTGGAAAAATAACAATTGATAGTTATATTCTGAAAGTAGTTTTGTTTGACAATACAGATAAATAAAGGAAAGAATAGGACATAATTGATTAGAATAAATATTTAGGTGAATTAAATAAGTAATTTATTACATAAATTATTGGTGTGCATTGATAGTAACTACTATTTCTAGGACATAGTTGATGAAGATAGGTGTTTAAGTGAACTAAGTGAGAAATTTTGCATTTAAGTTATCATTGTGCATTAATAGTGACTACTAATCATAATTATAATGATTTTAGAATTATAATTATTAATAATAATTAGGGCTCTAGAATTATAATTTAATTAATTTATAAAACTAATGTTGTAATTAATTATTTGATTATAAAAATTCTCACAACTAATTATTTAATTAAACATTTAAAATAATTATTAAATAAGATATGGTTATAATATAATTGATTAAAACATCTATAGTTATTTTTATAATTATTTTAAATTTTAAAATAAGAATTAGTAAATTAGAATTATATTTATATATTCTAATCCTAAAGTTAAATAATTATATAATTCTAATTCTAATTCTAAATTACTAAAATATCTAATTGTATTTTAGTGAACTATAGCCCTAATCATAATTTAATTAAAAAATAATATTATTATAATTGTAAATTAATCTATATAATATAATTATAATAAAATTAATTCTAAACCTAATTCTTAATTATTAATATTTTCAAATTAGATTATTTTGATTATATTTATGTAGTATTAATTATAACACTCACCTTAATAAAATAAATAAATAGCTTTATTATTGCACACCCTTGCAAATATATGGAAATCAACTTAACTAAGGCATATCATAAATTTTATCTATATGAAAATTTTCTAATACATTATGCAAATTTTTGTATTAATACATGGTGCAAATTTATGTATTAATACATTATGCAAATTTATGTATTAAAGCAAACAAATATTTTAATTGGTGTATCATTTCATTAGTTGAATGAAGTTTACAAACCCTCCTTAATCGTGCTTAATTGATTTTCTTTGGAATAATGAGATGAGGAAAAAAAATCAAAAATTAAAAAAGTAAAAAATCAAACATTTTACTTTAAGAAAAAATAAATATAATGAAATTAACATTGTTGTGGAAAATATCTTTAAAAAATTATATAATATTTTCTTTCTTATAAATTTTAAAAAAATATTAGATTATATATGTTACATATTATACAGTATATATTATTATAATTCCATGCTAAATTAATATATTACATATGAATTTAATAAATTAATATAATATATAATCAAATATAATAGATTTAAAACTAGATATATTATATTATACAACCATATTATTATCTTATATCATTATTAATAATAATTTATTTATTGACAAACAAAAAATTTACAACTAATCTCCCATCACTCACCAATTCTCTTCAAAATATAAAATTTATAATTTCATATTAACACTATTTACATTGACAATTAAATAACTTCTAGCTTCCAAATTTTATGTTGGCACAACAAAATCATGGAATGTTTTGCAAACACAAAACACACCCTCGAACTAGATTTCAAGAAATATATTTTAATTTATCAAAGGCAAATGAAAATTAATATTACCAAAAATTAATCTTAAAATATAGTTTGAATGTATAGATAAATTTATTTAACAAAAAAATAATCTTCAAAAATTTTAGAATAGTTGAATTCATTAATATCGAGAACTAGCAAGGTTTGTATTGCAAAAATAATTTGAATAATTAACTTATATAATTTAAATTACATAGAATATTTAAGAAATTAAATAGAATAATTAAGTTAAAAGTAAAAGTATAGGGGAATTTATTAGTATTTAGAATTCGTTAAATTTAGATTGCAAACGTAAATAGAATAGTTAAGTTAAAAGTAATTGTCATTTTCTCCTTCCCTTTCCATCTCCCACTATAATCGTAACTCTAATAATGGTTGCTTGATTTTTCCAGCATTATATATATATATGATAAACCTTGTCATATAAATAGATCTAATTATGTAATTAGATGTTTAAATTTATTGTATATTTATTTATATATATTTAATATAAAATAATATATATGAAAAAAATTAGAAATATAAGTATTTTTAAAAAACATTAACTTAATATCAAATTTAAATGGTTTGTTCATTTTAAAGAGAGAATTGAATAATTTATTTTTTGATATCATAAAATAATAATAATAATAATAATAATAATTTTTAAAGATATATTTCTTTTGAAAAATATAAAATTATTTATATTATTACCATTTATAGAATAGAAAATAAATAAGAAATAAATAAATTTCAAGAAAATCATATTTATATAAATTATATACAAAATAATATCAATAAATTAAAAATATATAAAAACTTTTTAAACTAAATTACAAAAAAAAATTATCCATGGAAACTGTATTGAATCTATTGAGAATATTTGTATAATGCAATGGTATCTCATGAAATAAGAGATGACCTCAATATCCTATTATTTATTTGACATTAGAATAGTTACCTTATTTAAATTAGCATAAAATATTTACTAAAAAAATAATATTTTAAGGTGGTATTTTACATATTATTTGATAAAAAAGTAATTGTTGACATTATTTAATACTTCTATTTGGATTCAAATGTATCTAATGTGTTTCATGTAAATTTTTATTTTAAAAATGATTATTAATAGATATTAAATAGTCACCTTATTTCTAAGGATGTAAACTAATTTTATTTTACAAACATAAAATAATTGATAATAGATGAAAATGTAGGAAACAAAAATAATTACCTTTGTGGGTATGTATATATGTATGTATTTGTATGTGTATACACACATATACATTACATATGCATATGCATATATACATATCCAACATATGCAATGCATATGTATATGTATGTATGAACACATATACATACATACACATTCATTTGTATGTATATATACACATATAATGTGTGTAAAATATGTAATGAATCTAATGATTTTGATAAAAAAGTAATTGTTGACGTTATTTAATACTTCTATTTGGATTCAAAAGTATCTAATGTGTTTCATGTAAATTTTTATTTTAAAAATGATTAATAATAGATATTAAATAGTCACCTTATTTCTAAGGATGTAAACTAATTTTATTTTACAAACATAAAATAATTTATAATAGATGAAAATGTAGGAAACAAAAATAATTACCTTTGTGGGTATGTATATATGTATGTATTTGTATGTGTATACACACATATACATTACATATGCATATGCATATATACATATACAACATATGCAATGCATATGTATATGTATGTATGCACACATATACATACATACACATTCATTTGTATGTATATATACACATATAATATGTGTTAAAATATGTAATGAATCTAATGATTGTTTTGATAATATGAGAGATGTATATAAGCATCAATATATATAAGATGATTTCAAAGGTGTAATTTCAAAATATTAAAATTTAAATTGTTTAATTTGAGATTATGGTTGGATGGGATGGAGGATCTACCTCTTTAAAAGTTGAAATTTAAATTGTTTTATTTATTTTATTTTATTTTTATTTAAAATTTGATTTTTTCATAAAATAAAATATATTTATATCAATGTTATTTACATTACTTATCTTAGACATCTTTTATAAGTTTATTAATAGAACATTGTTGATTTTACAAAAAATAATTTTTAAATATTCTTTAATTGATCAAATAAAAAATTATCATAAAAATGTAAATATTTATATTATCTTTTTATTATGTGTAAACCTTTTAAATTAGAGCTATGAATCAGGAAAAAGAGATCCATAAGAATAAAAATAATTTCTTAGTTGGAGAAATGGACTGATAAGAATTCACAGGGCTATGAACCTAAAAAAGGAACAGATAAGAATAAGAATAAAAGTAATTGTACAAGACAACTAATATTCAATATATAACCAACAATTACCACAAGCAAACAAAAGAGCATAAAATTCTTAGTTTCCTAACCGAATTGTCATTCAATAAAAATTTGACAATTACCCCACCAAATAAAAAGGCACATAATTCTTAATTCCCTGAAGCAAAGCTACTAGAAAATGTTCTAATGATGAGCAATCCACATAAGGGGGGGGGATTCTAGTTGGGTGGGTGGGAGGATCTAGCTCTTTAAGTGTTGAAATTTAAATTGTTTTATTTGAGATTCTAGCTAGGTGGGTTGGAGAGGATCTAGCTCTCTAAGAGCTAAAATTTAAATTGTTTTATTTATTTTACTTAAACTTTATTTAAATTTTGATGTTTTCATAAAATAAAATATAATTATATCAATATTATTTACATTACTTTGTTTAATCATTTTTTATAAGTTTATTGATAATACATTGTTGATTTTATGAAAAATAATTTTTAAATAGTATTTAATTGATCAAAATAAAAAATTATTATTATTAAAATTTAAATATTTATATTATTTTTTTAATATGTGTAAATCTTTTGAATTAGAGTTATGAATCAAAAAAAGGGATCTATAAAAAATAAAAATAATTTCTGAGTTATGAACGGAAAAATGGATTGATAAGAATTCAAACCTATGAACGGGAAAAAAGGAACTGATAAGAATAAGAATAAAAGTAATTTCACGAGACAACTAATATTCAATATGTAACTGACAATTACCACAAACAAACAAAAGAGCACAAAATTCTTAGTTTCAAGACCGAACTGACATTCAATAAAAATTTGACAATTACCCCACCAAATAAAAAGACACTGAATTCTTAATTCCGTGAAGCAAAAGCTACATAAAAAAATGTACTAACGATGAGCAATCCACATAACATGAGCTGGCACACTATAAATACTATAAATCTGCAGATGCAAGGAAATCAGTAACTGAATGTCCTCTTCAATTACTCACCCTCGATTACCACACTCATTCCTTTGACCAATTCCCCGAGATTTACTGCAATGCATGTGATTTGTGTGTATATAATGATGTGATGGAGCATAACAAGCAAGCCACAATCCGCTGTTTAATCTTATTTCCTCTCTCTGCAATTGAGAGCTTCTCTGCTGTTGTTTGCTGTGTTTGTTGAGGGAGACACAATTTACTGTGAGCTTCTTTCTCTTTTTTTCCCTCTTTATCTTTTCTGCAGAGTTGAGATTTAAATGGGTTCCAACAGGAATTGGCCAAATCTGTTCAAAGCGAAGCCTTCATCAGAGCAGCGTCAAATCAGCACATCTTTCACAATGTCTGCCAGAAGGGCGTCTGGTGATGAAGGTTATCAATCCCGCTTTCATTCTTTATTTTCTCTTTTTTTATGAGGGATTCAGGGTGCCATTATATATGAAATTTTATTGATATTATCCAGTAGTTTAGATTCGCCCAGCGTCTGTATGTTGAACTTAAAAAAGAGTGTACGTTACTATACACGTACATTGCGGTGAATGCATCTGCCAAAGCTAGGTTTTTTTATATATATATTATGGATAATATCAGGTTTTTGAAAGATTCTATTTCATTCCTGAGTTTATTTTGCTATTTGATATAGGAATATGAGTCTATGTGAATACATCTTCAGTTAACAGTTAAAGATTGAAGTGTATTCATTTACCTAAAGTTGCCCAGACCATCTTCATCCCTTATATCATGCCTTCACGGTATGATTTCAGTCTCATCTCTTATATCATACTTGTTGGAATTAATGCTCCACCATCAAGTAACCAGTCAATTGTGCAATTATGCATGTAAGAGGAGTTTGAATAAGACTGTTAAACTAACTGTATGATCTGTCCCTTATGATTTCAGTTAGCTGTCCATCTTATAGTTTGCTGTCAATAAAACTCAATATGCTGTCAATCAGCTACAGCTAGCTGTTGAATTAGTGACCAGTTATTTAGGAAAGTTGTTGGGTGTATTTCCACTATTAAATATGTACCAGTTTATGCTGTTAATAGATGCAACATTTGAGTTCTTCTCAATTCTGTTTTGTTGCTCTGTTCTTTATTTTCCTGTGTAGTGTTATATTTTATCAATACCTTCAGGGATTTAACCTTGGTGGATGGTGTAAACAAGAAACATACCACCACCCTCAACAAGGACATGATCTCAACCTTATCCCTTACATCATACTTCCAGAGATTCAACTTTGGTGGATGGTGTAATAAAAAAACATATACCACCGTCACCAAGAACATGATCCTCACAGCATTCCTTATATCATACCCCAGAACATGATCGCAGTCTCATCTCCTATATCATATCTCCAGAGATTTAATCTTAACCGATGGTATAATGTCGTCATCTCTGGCGATGCGGGAAAAAGCCCAGCCAAGGGCACGATGGCATCCCCTTCCGGTGCAATGGGAGATTTTAGAAGACACCTTCAATGCTGGATTAGAAAATCCTGATAAA
>VDFB02012017.1:0-104881 GCA_007258455.2 Sequoia sempervirens
TCTCTCTCTATCTCTCTCTCACACACACACCATCTCCCTCTTAGTATCTCTCTCCCCCTCTCCCTCCCTCTATCTCTCTCTCTATTTCTCCCCCTCTCAAGTCTCTCTCTCACACACACTCCATCTCCCTCTTAGGTCTCTCTCTCCCTCTCTCCCTCCCTCTCTCACTCTCAAGTATCTATTCCTATCCCTCCCTCCTCTCTCTCTCTCTCTCACACACACTCCATCTCCCTCTTAGGTCTATCTCTTCCTCTCTCCCTCCCTCTCTCACTCTCAAGTCTCTCCCCCTCTCTCTCCCTCACCTCTCTCTTAGATCCCTCACACCCCCTCTCCCTCTTTCTCCCTCTCCATCTCCATATCCCTCTCTCCCTCTCTCTCCCTCACTATCTCCCTCTCCATCTCCCTCTCTATCTCCCTCTCACTCTCCATCTCACTCTCTCCCTCTCTCTCCCTCTCAGGTCTCTCACAATACCTCTTTCTCTCACACACACACACACACACTTTCCACCTCCCTCTCAGGTCTCTCTCTCTCCCTCTCACGTATCTCTCTCCCCCTCTCTCCCCCTCTCTCCCACCCTCTCCCTCCCTCTATCTCTCTCTCCATCTCTCCCTCTCTCTCCCACCCTCTCTCCATTTAAATTCTCTCTCCCTCTCTCTCCCTCTCTCTCCCTCTCTCTCCCTCTCCCTCTCTCTCCTCCTCTCTCCCTCTTTTTTCCCCTCTCTCCCTCTCAAGTATCTCTCTCCCATCTCTCCCACCCTCTCTCCCTTTCAAGTATCTCTCCCTTTCCCTCTCTCCCTCTCAAGCCTCTCTCTCCCTCCCTCTATCTCTCTCTCTATCACTTTGAAGTCTCTCTCCCTCTTAAATCTCTCTCCCTCTTAGCTCTCTCTCTCTCTCTCTCAAATCTCTCCCACTCCCTTGTTTGATTTTGTGGATGTGTTGCTAATATGTAGTTGTCATTGATGTCAACACTATCAACATTTGGTGTACTAGAGGTTGTATATGTCGAGGATATTGAGAAAATTGTAAAAGAAAGTGTTCCAAGTTCCTTGTGGAACTATGCGGGTCTTGAAGGCATCTTGTTCTTTACGTTGAAGTTTAGATGTTGTGGACTAAAGTTTTTTCTAATGAATGTATCTAGATCATCTACCAAAAGTTTCAGAGGTCCACGTATAGATTTGACCATGTTGTGGTCTGATTTTTTTTGTGGTCTCTGTCAGTGTCCCTGAATGAAGTTTATGTGTTTTTTGAAATTTCAGTTGCTACGGATGTTTCTCTATTGTTTCTTGGTTTTTTTGGATGTTTCTATATCATGCTATATCTTTGTGGTATGTCCACATTGATTGATGTGCTCGTGGTCAAAAAAATTTCATGTGTATGTTCATTTTTCTTATTCTTGGCCAACATGTTGATGGTAGCGTGTTGTGGATTGTTGAGATGAAATTAATTGAACTATTTTTGTGTTGGAGTTTTAAATTTGGGTCTCCACTTTTTTGTGGCTGGCCTTGGTGGATTCACATTAAAATAATTTGTAAATTTGGGCCGACATTGCAAATATGTTTTATTTTCCTGGTCGACTAAGTTATTGATGAAATCTCATGTAGCGAATATATAAGAGAAATTTTTTCATCGGTGTTGTGTGGGGAAAGGTGTTGAGTGTGCTCTTATGTGTGTATGTGCGAATATCATTCTATTACAGAGCAGAGTGTGAAGAAGGTTGAGAGAAGTGTGAAGTAGTTTGTGAAGGATTTTTTGTGCTTTATTGGAACTGTAATCAAGCTTGTGGAGAAGCTATTCTTTCAATTCATACCCTCTAAATTTTAATCCTATTATATATTGTTAGGCAATGAGCCCTTTTTGTATTTGAGTAGTGAGCTCTAGGCAGTGTGCCTAAATGCATGTGCATTCCCCTTATTATTTCTCATTATAATTTTAACAGGAAATAATCTTGTGGACTAACATCCACCATGGTTTTTCCCCTAATAGGGTTTCCACGTAAAAAAATATTGGTGTTCTTTGTCTCTTTGATGTGTTAATTGCTTATGGTTAATTTCTTATTCATCAAAATTGAGATTAAATTAAGTCAAGTTTGAAAATTTTATTATTCTATGACAACTAATTCACCCCCCTCTTAGCTGTCTGTCCTTATTTTTCCAACAATTGGTATCAGAGCAGGTTCCTCTGAACAAGTCTAAAAGCTTGAGGTTATCTGAGATGGAAACATTCAAGAAGGACAGTCCAAGATTCAATGGAACTAACTACTCACTGTGGAAAGTTAGGGTGCAATGTCACCTAAGGTTTATTGGTGAAGCCTAATAGAAGATTACAGAAGATCCATATGTTATTCCTGAGAATGGTTCCTCCACTGCTGATGAGATCAAAGATGTTGAAAATAATATCAGGGCTATAGAAGCTTTGGTGAGTTCTCTAACAAATTCAGAGATGGCTAATGTGGTAGGACTGCAGATAGCTCATGAGATTTGGACGAAGTTGGAAACTTTGTATGAAGGAGATGCACAAGTGAAGATGGCTAAGCTACAAAGTCTAAAAGGAAAGTATGAAAATTTGAAGATGAGTGAAGATGAAAATATCACCTCTTTTATGCAAAGAGTAAATGAAATAGTGATAGGTATTACATGTGTCAGTGGTTCTCTCGATGAGGATGAAATTGTGGCTAAGATACTCAAATCCTTTCCTCCCTCCTACAAAGTGAAGGTTCATGCTATTGAAGAGCTCAGATCAGTAACAAAGATGTCAAGAGATACGCTGGTTGGTAAGCTTGCTGCTTTTGAATTAAGTGAATTTGGTGAATCTATTTTGAAGACTAAATTTGCATTCAAGGCTACTGTATTTGGAAGTAACAAGAAAAGATGGAGAGTGTTCCAGAAAGATATCCAAGTATGATGAAGAACTAAAGCATCTTGAAGACAAAGAAAGAGAGCTAGAAGAATTGGACGCATTGATTGTAAAGAAAGAAGGCAGAGGGAAAGGTGAGTATGATGGAGTGTTACCTATTAAATGTTTTTCATGTAGTAAAATAGGTTATTTTTCATCAAGATGTCCTGAAAGGGTCCCTAGAACTAGGCCTAACAAGTCTAGATTCCAAAAGAAATGTTACTTTGTTGAAGAAGGGGTGACTAATGATGAGTCTGATAAAGATACTGGAAATGAATATTAATGGGTTTTCATTGCTACCATTGAAAATAATCATGTGGCTACTGAAGATGAGAAAGCTCTTGCAGTCTGATTTGAAGAAAATGATGAGTGGGTTAGTGAAAGTGGATGCTCACATCATATGACTGGTGATCAAAACAAATTTGTAAGTCAAGAAATATGATGGTGGTGTTGTAAGATTTGGAGACAACAATGCTAGTGTGATTCATGGCAGAGGTTCTATTTGTCTTGGTGGTACGAATAACACTAATGATGTTCTTTATGTTAAAGGCTTGAAGCACAATCTTTTAAGTGTTGGAAAAATGGTGGGAAAAGGCTATGATCTACAATTGAAAAATGGAAGATGCAAGATACGTGGAAGTTCTGGCAATATGATTACTACTGGTAAACAAACAAAAGGTAATATTTTTCACTTGAATACTGGTAGTGGGAGTTGTTTAATTGCTAAAGTAGATGAAATCTGGTTGTGGCATAGAAGGCTATGTCATATAAATTTTGATAACATTGTCAAGGTAAGTTCCACTCAAGCAGTAAGAGATCTACCTAAGTTAGTGAAACCTGCTAACACAATTTGTAAGGAATGTCAGATGGGTAAATAGACTAGAGTATCCTTCAGGAGAAAATAGTTTCATTCAAATGATTTGATGGAGTACCTACATACTAACCTTTGTGGTCCCTCCAGAATTAGAAGTAGTCATGGAGAAAGGTACTTTATGTTGATTATTGATGATTATTCTAGAATGATATGGGTTTCCTTTTTAAGAGAAAAATGTGAAGCACTAGAAAATTTAAAAAGTTTCAAGGCTATGGAAGAGAATGAGAAAGGTATAAAAATAAATTTTTTGAGATATGACAGAGGTGGTGAGTTCACCTCCAGGGAATTCAACTCTTTTTGTGAAGAACATGGAATTAGAAGATAGATATCTGCTCCCCGAACCCCTCAACAGAATGGAGTTGTAGAGAGAAAGAATAGAACAATTTTGGATGTTGCTAGAACAATGATGTTAGAAGGAAATGTGCCCCAAAGCTATTGGAGTGAAGTTATAAGAACTGCTATGTATACTTTAAACTAGGTAAATGTTAATGGCAATTCTGGTAAGACCCTTTTTGAGCTATGGTTTGGTTACAAACCTACTGTTAAGTATTTCAAGATATTTGGAAGCAAATTTTATATCAAGAGAGATGATGATATAGGAAATTTTGATGCACGAAGCGATGAAGGGATCTTTTTAGG
This sequence comes from Sequoia sempervirens, assembly GCA_007258455.2. Lineage (NCBI taxonomy): Eukaryota > Viridiplantae > Streptophyta > Pinopsida > Cupressales > Cupressaceae > Sequoia > Sequoia sempervirens. Next base: position 4,407 of record VDFB02012017.1, read on the forward strand.
TTATTCTACTAAGAGAAAGGCCTATCGATGCTATAACAGAAGACTAAGAAAGATGGTTGAGAGTGCAAATGTCAAAGTTGATGAGGATTCTATCAAATCATCAAGATATTGTGGATATGATTATGATGAAGACAATAAAAACAAAGGGAAGAATGTTTAGACACAAAATCAACTTCAAATTGTGCCATATGTTCCAATTGTTCCAGTTGTTCTGGTAAAGTAACCTCAATTTGTTCCTGTAAGTCAAGGGAGTCAGGAAGCAGAGACAAGTTCAAGTACTAAAGGAAGATCAAAAGAATCATAAGTTCAAGAAAATTCCAAAACTCCAAGGTATGTAAAGCTAAACCATTTTGAAAGCCAAATTATAGGAGATAAGAATAAAGGAGCGAAAACTAGAAGGAAGATTGTAGAAGAATACTACCTGATTTCCAAGATTGAACCTAAAAATGTCACTGAAGCTTGTCAAGATGAACACTGGATGGAAGCTATGAAGGAAGAGTTGACACAAATTGAAAAGAATGACACATGGATACTAGTTCCTAGACCTAAAGAAAAAAATGTAATTGGTACTAAATGGGTGTTTCAAAATAAGCTGAATGAACAAGGTGAAATGGTCCGGATCAAAGCAAGACTTATATGTAAAGGGTATTCTTAGATGGAAGGTGTTGATTTTGAAGAAACTTTTTCCCATGTTGCTAGAATTGAAGTTGTTAGAATATTTCTTACTTATGCTACATACAAGGACTACAAAGTCTATTAGATAGATGTGAAGTCAACATTTCTGAATGGAGAACTAGAAGAAGAAGTATATATTGAATAGTTATATGGATTTTAGCTAACTAACAAGGAAGATATGGTCTACCACTTGAAGAAAGCTCTATATGGACTCAAGCAAGCCCCCAGAGCCTGGTATGCTAGATTGGACAAATACTTAATAAAGCTTGGATTCACTAAACATACTACTGATAGCAACTTATATTTCAAATTGGATCATGATAAAGAATTAATTATAGAAGTCTTTGTTGATGACATCATTTTTGGAGGGGATGATGGTTTGTGCATGAAGCTTCCTGATCAGATGAAGGATGAATTTGAGATGAGTATGATAGGAGAGATGAAGTTATTTCTAGGATTACAAGTGACCCAGTTAGACAAGGGGATATTCATATCTCAGTCCAAATATGTGAGAGAGCTACTAAAGAAATTTGGGATGGAAGATTCAAAGCCTGTAGGTACTCCCATGGTGACCAGATGCAAGCTAACAAAAAATGATGATTCTCCTAAAGCAAATCAAACTAGATACAAGTCAATGATCGGTGGATTACTTTATTTAACTTAGACTAGACCAAATATTATGAATGTTGTATGTATGGTTGCCATATTTTAGGCTGATCCAAAATAATTGCATGTAACTACTATTAAGATCTTCAAATATCTGAAAGGAACTGTTGACTTTGGAATTTGGTATCCAAAGGATGATGATCTCACTCTGAGTGCATATACTGATGTGGATTGGGCTAGTGATGTAGATGACAGAAAAAGTACTAGTGGTGGTGCTTTCTTCCTAGGCAAGAAGTTGGTGTCCTAGTTGAGCAAAAAGTAGAATTCCATTTCTCTATCTACTGCTGAAGTAGAATATATTCCTACTGCAAACAATTGTACTCAAGTAATATGGATGAAACAAATGTTGAAGGATATCAGGGTGATATATGAAGAGCCTATTGCTATATACTGTGACAATTCAAGTGTAATAAATACTTCAAAGAATCTAGTACTACACTCTAAGACTAAGCATATATCAATCAAGTTTCATTTCTTGAGAGAGAAAGTGAATGAGAAGTCAGATTGGAGTATGTGCCTACCAAAGAACAGATTGTAGAAATCTTTACTAAACTATTTTTGAAGGATACTTTTGATTATCTCAGAGGAATGCTAGGGGTAGTTACCCCTCCTGATGAGAACTAAGAAGATGCATTTACTTGCATCAATCCATGAGCTACATTGCTATATTCTAATCTGAATTGATGTTTTTGTGGCTGCTACTCAGGGAGAGTAGTCAAATATACATATATGTGGTTTAGAGAATGTATATGGAAAGGCCATGGTTACCTTTGATATTGATGTCATAAGGGGAGAAGTGTAATGTGAAAAATATTTCAAAGGAAAAGAGCTTGGTGGGGAGAAGTGTAGTTGAGAAGAAGAGTCAGTGTGTTGGGTTGATGGTATTTTTCACATCATGTGTTTCCATCAATGCCAAAGGGGAGATTGTTGGATGTTTTGGATGTGTTGTTGATATGTGGTTGTCATTGATGTCAACACTATTAGCATTTGGTGTACTAGAGGTTGTATATGTTGAGGATATTGAGAAAATTGTAAAAGAAAGTGCTACAGGTTCCCTATGGAATAGTGCAAGTCTTGAAGGTGTCATGTTCTTTCCGTTGAAGTTCAGCTACTATGGACTAAAGGGTTTTATGATGAGTCTATATAGATCATCTACTGGAAGTTTTAGAGGTCCACATATAGATTTGATCATGTTGTGGTCTGACAGTGTTTTTGTGGTCTCTATCAGTGTTCCTGAATGAATTTTATGTGTTTCTAGAAATCACAATTGTTGTGGATGTTTCTCTATTGTTTCTTTGTGTTCTTGTATGCTTCTAGATCATTCTTTATCTTTATGGTATGTCCACATTGATCGGTGTGCTCATGGTTGGAAATTATTCATGTGTATGTTCATTTTTCTTATTCTTGGCCGACATGTTGATGGTAGCGTGTTGTGGATCATCAAGGTGAAATTAATTGAAGTATTTTTGTGTTGGAGTTTTAAATTTGGGTCTCCACTATGCTATGGCCAACCTTGGTGGATTTGCATTAAACTTTTATTTGTAAATTTGGGCTGACATTGCAAATATGTTTTATTTTCCTAGTTGACTAAGTTATTGATGAAATATCATGTAGCAAATATATAAGAGCGATTGTTTCATCAGTTTTGTATGGGGAAAGTTGTTGAGTGTGCTCTTATGTGTGTATGTGTGAATATCATTTGATCACAGAGCAGAGTGTGAAGAAGGTCGAGCGAAGTGTGAAGTAGTTTGTGAAGGAGTTTTTTGTGCTTAATTGGAACTATAATTAGGCTTGTGGAGAAGCTATTCTTTTAGTTCATACCCTCCATATTTTAATCCTATTCTATATTGTTAGGAAATGAGTCCCTTTTTTATTTGAGCACTAAGCTCTAGGTAGTGTGCTTGAATGCATGTGCATTCCCCTTATTATTTCTCATTATACTTTTAATGGGGTATAATCTTGTGGACTAACATCCACCATGGTTTTTCCCCTAATAGGGTTTCCATGTAAAAAATATTGGTGTTCTCTTTCTCTCTAAAGTGTTAATTGCTTATTCATCAAATCTAAGATTAAGTTAAGTTTGAAAAGTTTATTATTTTGTGACAATTGATTCACCCCCCTCTCAATTGTTTGTCCTTATTTTTCCAACATCCCTATCTCCCTCTCTCTCTCTTAGGTCTCTCCCATTCCCTACCTATCTCTCCAGGTACCCTAGATAGAGAGATACAGGTAGAGAAACAAAGAGAGATAAAGAGGGAGAGATAGAGAGGGGGAGATAGAGGGAGGGAGAGTGGAAAATATATAGAGAGGGTGTAGATAGAGAGATAGAGGTAGAGAAAAGGAGAGAGATAGGTTGAGAGGTAGAGAGAGAAGAAGAGGGGTAGAGATATATCAATATATAGTGGGAGAGGGAAAGAGGAAGAGATAATGATAGAGGGAGATATAGAGAGATATAGAGATAGGGAGATAGAGGTATATAAATATATGGATAGAAATGGATAGGGAGAGAGAGAGGTAGAGATATTGAGATATAGATAGATATAAAGAGAGCTAGAGAGATATAGATAGATGGGGAAAGAGTGAGAGAGAAAGGAGGAGATAGAGGCAATTAATAGAGATATGGAGAGAGATATTGAGAGGGACATAGATAAAGAGATAGATATAGGGATGCATAAATGGGGTGTGTTTGTATGTATGAGTGAGAGAGATATATGGAGATAACTTGATGAAAATGTAGATTATATAAATAGATAGAGGGAGGGAGAGGGAGAGGGAGTGAGAGACATAGAGAGATAGAGATAAGTAGAAAGATATAGAAATATGGAGTGATATAGATAGAGGGAGATAGGGAGAGATATATATAGAAAGATACTGAGATATGTAGATATATATATAACCTGTGAAAGATAGAGGGGAAGAGAAAGGGAGAGAGCTAGGTAGAGAGGGAGAGAGAGAGGAGAGATATAGATTAAGGAAAAGTAAAGGAAAAGTGGAGAGATAAGTAGAGAGGGTAAATTAAGGAGAGGGGGGAGATAGCTAAATAGATAGAGGGAGATAAATATATATATATATATATGTTCTCCTAGTTCAACTTAGGTAAAGGTGCACATAGGATCAAACACAATAAGGAAGCCTTCTATGATGATTTATAAAAAAATTTACTCTCCTTAGTAAATTTTTTTTTTTTTCATTATTTATTACTTCTTTAATGTTTCAAGTCATTTAGGATGATTATTGCAAAAAAAAACCATGAAAAAAAACTTTGTATGCAAGAATTATGAGAATTTGAAAATTTTAAAAATTAAGGAGGAACTTAAAATGATTATAATTAATTTTTTGTGCTCAATCTATCATAATCTCTTATCCATTACATAGAGCTCTGAATCAACTTTCCAAATGCTTAGAAAAATAAAATCAATCATTTCAAAGCATCCATTTTTTTGAAGTGTGCTTTTTGGGCTTTTAAAAATGGATATCCATTTTGAAACGGATATTGGGAAACATATATCTGTTTTGAGATGGATATCCATTTATAATGGATATTTGTTTCAAGACAGATATCCATTTTGGTTTGGTATTACCAACCCAAAACAAATGTTGTACCCGACCCATACAAAAAGTTATTTTTTTCGCAATTTCGGAGAACAAAAAATGCGTTTTTTTCCTCATTACCACTTTTTGGAGCCCCATGATCTTGCACATTCCCATAGGATATCACAAAAAAATAATTTGAAATCAAGTTGCACAAGGATGATTATTTCAATGAACAAATCATGTGCCTTAGTCATAAAAATAAAAGGATAAAAATAAGAAATAAAGATCCCTTAGTGAAAACCTCGATGAGGCACATTTGTATCACGAAAAAGTAAAAATAAAAGATGCATCTTCTAGTGAAAACCTCTCTAAGGTGTTAGAAGATGACACACTTGATTCTATTCCCCAATATCAAGAAACATCTACAATGTTAGTTGAATCCACTATTGACATTAACTTAGGAACAAAAGAAGAACCAAAAATAACTTTTATAGCTGCAACATTAGAAGACAAGATAAATAAAAAATTATCGAAATTCCTCAAACAAAGGTCGATAAAATTTTCTTGGACCTATGTAGATATGCCAAGCCTTGATCCATCTCTTTTGGTACATCATCTAGCAGTATATCCTAATGCCAAACCAATAAAGAAAAAAACAGAAAGATGCATCTACAAATAGCTCTCCTAGTTAAAACAAAATTGCAAAAACTTCTAGAATTCAACCTTCTTTGACCAAATAATTATCTCAAATGGATCTCCAACATAGTACCAATCTCTACTACTATTGGGGGAATACAAATATGCACTAATTTTTGTGATCTAAATAAGGAATTTCCAAAAAATGACTTCCTACTACTCAATATTGAAATCATTGTAGACTTAACAGTAGGACATGAAATGGTATCACTTATGGATGGTTTTTCTAGTTACAACCAAATACGAATAGTAGATGAAGATTAACTTAAAACAATCTTCATCACTCCATGGGGAGCATTTTGTTATCAAGTAATGCCATTTGGTCTTAAGAATACAGGAGACGCATATCAAAGAGCAATAATAGTAATTTTTCATGATATTATGGAATATTATGTGGATGATATTTTGAGAAAAAAAAAACAAGAGATGGACATATAGAGGTATTAGAAAAGATCTTTGATTGACTAAAAAATATTAGTTGTCCCTAAATCCAAAGAAATGTGTATTTGGAATAACATTAGGAAAACTTCTGGGATTTATTATATCATGAAGAGGAATAGAAGTTGATAAAGCCAAGGTCAAAGAAATAATGGATATGCCTCCAACAAAGAATATCAAATAGTTGCATAGCCTGCAAGGGAAAATTCAAGAAATCAGAATATTTATTGCACAACTTGTTGATAAATGTCAACCATTCTCACATATTCTATGTAAAAATGTCACCTTCAAATGGGAAAACAACTGCCAAAAATATTTTCAACAACTCAAATATTACCTTTCTTCACCTCCTACTCTTATGTCACCAAATCCAAATAAATCACTTTTGTTATACATATCAGCTACCAATGTAGCACTAGAGGCATTATTGGAAAAACATGATGGAAATGGAACAAAAAAAGCTATCTACTACATATCGTGAACTTTGGTAGGTTGTGATTTGAACTACACTCCAATTGAAAGGGCATGTCTTGCAATGGTCTTTTGTGCTAAAAAATTGTGACACTACATGCTCAATCACAAGACCCAAGTCATTTCCAAAGTTGATCCCTTGAAATATTTTCTCTCAAAGGCTACCCTCAAAGGTCACCTAGTGAAATGGATCATGATTCTCAATGAGTTTGACATTGAATATGTAGACAAAAAGGTTATAAAAGGAAAAGTAGTTATTGACCAGCTTGCAGAGGCCCCTCTACTAGATAGTCATCCATTATTATCCAAATTCCCAAATGAAGGTATCCTTGTTATAAATGAAGGAACATGGTGGAATCTATACGTTGATGGTTCATTCACTCAGCATGGCTCAGGGAAAGAGATTCTATTTTTCACTCCTCAAGGTGACCACATCCCTAAGTCCTATTGCATTTCCTTTCCTTGTATAAACAATATCGCATAATATGAGGCATTAATTACAGGGATTAGACTTTCCATTCAATGGAAAATAACTAAGTTACAAGTCTATGTTAATTCTCATATAGTCATCAAGTAGGTGAATGATGAACATCAAATGAAGGATGATAAATTATTTCCCTATAAATGCATGGTGGATAGCTTTAAATAATACTTCATGCAAATCCAGTGTGATCAAATACCTTGTCTAAATAATAAAGTAGTTTATGCTATGGAAACAATTGGTTCCTTAGTGGGCATGCCCCAAATAGTCAGCAATATGAATTCTTGATTGGGAAATTATTTATCCCTACATATGATATCCTAGAATAGAAATGGTATGTCTTGTAGATGGTCTTAATTCTCCATGGTACCATGATATATATAATTACCTCCATTATAACACCTTCCCTCCCAACTTATCTTCCTCCCAATGATAGTCATTCATCTACAAATCTACCTACTTCATATTACTTGGTGATACTCTATATCGGTGATCCTTCAAGGGGACCCTCTTGAGGTGTTTAGACACAAATGAGGCTCAAATTTCTTTAAGTGAAGTACATGAAGGCATCTTTAGGACCCATTACAGTGGTCCTTCCCTAGTCAAAATGTTGCTACACACCAAATATTATGGCCAACAATGGAACAAGATGCAAGTAATTTTGTAAAAGTTTGTTGTCCATGTTAGCAACAAGGTGACTTAATTCATGCACCATCAATAATTGCAACCCATTACTACCTAGCCTTTGTCACAATGGGGGTTAAACCTCATTGGTAAAATTCATCCATCCTCATCCAGTGGTCACAAATTCATCATCACCACCATATAGTACTTTACTAAGTGGGTAGAATCCATTCCACTAATATACATCACTAAAAATCAAATTACTAAGCTCATCCTTCACTACATCATCTATCACTTTGGTATACCATCTTCAATTATCACAAATAATGGAAAGTTATTACAAATCAACAAGTATGTGATTTGTGTCAAAATTTTCACATCCAACATCATTTATCCACCCCATATTATCCACAAGTAAATGGTTAGGCTGAGGCCACTAATACAATAATTTTGAAAATACTCAAAAGATGATCAATGAAGTTGGTTAGGATTGGCATCTCCAACTCAATCCTACATTGTGGGCCTATTGCACTAGTATTTTTATGCCCACAAGGGCAACACCATATTCCATTGTTTACGATGATGAAGCTATTTTTCCAATTAAGTTCAAGCTCCCATCCCTAAGAATATCATTACAACATCTCATTGGTGATGAAGAATATCACATAGCCAACTTACAACAATTAGAAATTTTGGATGAGAAAAGTATTAATTCCCTCAATCACCTATGAGCTTACCAAAATCGGCTCCAAAAAAGCAATAACAAGAAAATTAAGCCTGAAGAGTTTGGGATTGGTGATTTAGTCCTCAAATAAAATTAGCAGAATTTATAGGACTGTGAAAAGAAAGGAAAGTTTGAACCCAACTGGCTAGGTCCTTACATCATCATAAATAAATATGGATTAGGTGCTTATCAATTGGCTACTATGAAAGGAAAACCTTGGAAGAGCTAATTATATTGTGCATATTAAGAGAATTTATACATAAAAAAAAATCAAAAAATCAAAAAAATCAAAAATCAAAAAATCAAAAAATCAAAGCAAAAGTAAAAGCAAAAAAAAATCAAAAATCAAAATAAAAAAAAATAGTAAAGAGAAATAATCCATCCAATGGTGAAAACCACTCTTTGTGGCACCTTGGGAAAGTACCATGGTGAAAACCTAGCAAATAGGCGCCATGTGTAGGGTTATATCCACCACCTACTAGGTCTATTAATCACCCATACAATTTCCATCAACAATAAATCCACTTGCACCACCCACTAACCATGGCTTGGAATACATGTCGTTTATCCCTACTTTATAATAGGAGAGCCTTTTCTACCATGAACATGAACCCCACCCACCTTTTCCCTTTAACAAGGAATCTTTTCCTACCATCATCCTAAATCGCTATATGTCTACCTACTTATTCTAACTAGAAATATTTTTTTCTCCCATGACTATCACTTGGTCTTGCACATATCCACCTCCCCATCTACATCATAAGACTAGAACTCACATGTATAAACCATTTCACTCTTCCACCACCCATACACATTCACCATCTTGGGCCCATTCTTCATTTTTAATGAGAGATCTTTCTCTAACATATCCTCACCCATCATATATGATCCCTCATTATCACTTGATCCCCATCTGCATCAAAACACACATGCATAAACCATCTACCATCATCCCCCATTAATTTGTTATTATTGATTAGACCGCTTGCATGACCTTCCCCACCCATACACATTCACCATAGTTTACCTCATCCCTCATTTTTTTACCATTAAATTCTTATGTGCATGACTAAGCCACACATATGACCTACTCACCCCAATAGACATAGGAAAAATTACCTTAATATGTACATAGGTTAGGTTGACTCTATTCCTAGTTGTTCATAACAAAAACATCACATTTTCATTGTCCACCATCCATAATAAAAATTCCACCCATAATAAAATCCCACTTCACCACTTCTTCATCAAGAACACACAGACAAGCAAACAAAACAAACACCAAAACATACTAACATGTAGACACACTCACAAACTCATGATTAGATTAATAACTGGCAGACACGGTTAGGTAATTATCATTCCCATAAACTTTCCAAAGGTCCTTATCCATGCCCATAGGTATGGATCCTTCCCAATTCTAGCATAATCATTATCCTACACCACACCCTTGGAAAGAGATATGTTTGCTTTGTTGATTATTTTTACTTTTATGATTTTCTTTTCAAACACATGGAATCACCTAGTCCATTCCACCTAGATCTACTCATATCTTAGTGCATTTTGGATAAAGTTTGAAATGGGGCATGGTCATTTTTTTTATGGTGTGTTTATGATTTTCCTAAACCACTAATGTTAATTACTACCTTAAGTAGAGGTGGATATTACATATGCTCTAATTCTTAGCCGTATTGACCCACCAAGCTGCATACTTGCCTATACCAAGAACTCGGGTATATTATAGCATTCCCTCTATGGTCCATTAAGGTTGTAAAAAATTTATTGTGTGATAAATAACAATCTTTCATTTGTTTTATTTTTATTCTAAAGTTCATGCAAAAGATACAACAACACCATTGGTCACTTATACCACTGGGGCATAATTTCCTTTTCTATATCAAACATTAGGATTTCTCGCCACATTTCCACAATAACCTTCATAACATATGATTCCACTTCCCCCCACCTAGACCTGATTATACTTTGTATCATGAAAAAAAAACATTTATCTATTACCCATCTTGTATTACCCATTATCCATTCATTATTGCATTTTAATCTATTTACCATGATTGCATTATCCATTAACCATCCATCATAGCATCTTAACTTCTCATTTTCATCATTATTCATTAATCACTCTTCCTCATCCATTCATATTCATCATTACTCATTTTTCATTATCACATTTTCACCATTAACTATGTTTCACTATCCATCATTACATTTTAATCATGTACATTTTAAATTATCCATTTTTGCATAACTATCATCATTTATTAAATCCATTTAGAATATCCATCAATCATTTTATTCATTTTTAGATTATTTGTTTCATTCATTTTATCCACAAGTCATCATTATCCATCCTATACATTTTTTCCATAATCATTAATTATTGTACATTTTTTGTTTTATATTATAATTATCAATCATTATCCATATTAACACATCCATAGACATTATCATAATCATCCATAATCATACTCATGTTCATAAACCATTATCCATTACATAATCATCATCTATTTCACAAAATTATTAATCATTATCCATTTTATACATTTTTCACATAATCATAATCATTAACCATTATCCACAATCATAATCATAATCGTAAACCATTATCCATAATCATAATTATTTTCATAAATCGTTATTCATTTACAAATAACCATAATCATTTTCATAGTCATAAATTGTTATTCAATTTATCCTTTTCTACATATCCATAATCATTAATCATTATCCACTATAATTATCCATAATCATTTCATACATAATCATTTTGCATCAATCATAATAAGACACACATAACCTGCATCAAACATGTTAGCATACACACATATGCATCTCATAACATCATCATAACATAAAAATACATCTAAAACTATTCATCTAACTATACATGCATAAATCGTATAAACATATGATCACCATCACATAATAAGTTCATCTACATAATCCAAAAATGACATCTCATATACATAAACAATAATGTAATGATACAAAATATACAAAGGTCTCTTGTATGTACACTCCAAAATCCGATACCCTTCAGGGGTATAATCTAAGAAATAATCATGTAAGCACCTATCCTATGCTTGCCTCCTCTAACTAAGATGGCCACATGGGTAGTGACGGTGATGGAGGAAAACCATGAGGAGGAGGTGGCCCCATACCCACTAAAGGTCCTAATCTGGTTGACCTCAATTTGTGCAATCTTCTCCTCACTGTGAAACTAGGATCTCTCAGCTTTGGTGGTACAACTTTATCATATAGTGTTGTATCTCCCATGTCATATAGATGGGATCACCCACTATATCCTGCATACCCTATCCTACTAAGGCATGTTGAGTGATATCTCGCTCCTATCATAACCTAGCCACATTTTCTTGGGCTTGGGCTATTATGGCCCATGCCACATCCCACTCTCTTGTAAACACTACTAGCTAAGCCCCTCCATACCTACCTCTAGCACCATCCACCAACTCCTGAAGATGGAAAACCTCTACTCACACCATGTCCATCTCCCCTATCAACTATAGGTAGTCTTGCCTCAACAGATCTCACTCCTTCCTTAATTAGTTGATCTTTCTCAGCTATCACCAAGCCCAGTCACACCTACATGTCACCCTCATCATTAGGGTGATCCTCTCCACCTACATCAACATCCTCCTTTGCTCTCCTCTCCTTTCACCTGCTTGCATCAAGGTCTCACCTCTGCCAAACATGTAGACCCCCATCATCTCCTCCATCACCAGCACCATCATCATCCTCATCCAAGTGTCATCATCATCATCACTGTCCTCCTCCTCTGCCTCAACAAGAGTAAGGTGATCTCATGGGATGGTTAGTAGTATTGGCCTCCACTATTCCCATCATGTGTCATACTCAACTGTACTACCTACATCTACAATCTCTCTTCGTGAATACCATGGAAATACCAAGGTATCTTACCAATCTTTCCTAGCTACATAGGGTTCTATATAGCCTCCCATATCCCCCTCTCAAACAACCCTAGAAACACTACCTCCTACATTACTACAATTCGTTGCAAACCAAATTTTCCAATGAATTCTACTGGTAGGTACCAATAAATGATTGTATGAGTGTGCCCAACTAGATAATGGGTCCTCTAAACATATAACATGTATAGATCATCCTCCTCCAATACCTTGAAATCATGATATGGGTTCTAGATGAATGTATCCATGTTATCAATAATTTGTCTCCAGTATGGTAGATCACCTAGCTATCGATATTGAAAAAATTCCACATATGTAAAACCATAAGGTAACCCTAGACCTCTCCCCCTATCCACCACTACCCGTAAAACTATGTAATACTTAAAATCCTAAATGTGAAGCAAATTCACACCACAAATCCTAGGCTCTGTCCATCTCAATACACCACAAAGTGCATCTCTCTTTACAACTCAACCAAAACACATGCTCCCTAGGCATAAGTGGTCCCATTTATCAACATCATGTCAAGTAGCCCTACCCACCTGATCACAAAACCTAGAGATCGTTGATCAAGTACCAAAACCCATGTCGTCAAGGCTACTATAAATAATGATATTTGTGGTAGCTCTCCCATCCTTGCTTCAAAATCTAACTCAATCCCCCTCACTAGAAGATCATTTTTCATAAACATCTGAGCTAGGGAATCCTTGGTATGCATCAAATCATACTCCACAAGCTCCCCTCAAATTGAGAGCCACAGAATATTTAATGCATCCCCCAACATAGTGGTAACCTATCTAGTAGGTAAGTGGAAGATACTATTCCACCTCTCTACTAAATTTGTCATCATCACTTGGTGAGCCATCAATTGGGGCATCCTAGATATGTGGAACATTCCCATCAAGCTCAACCACTCCTCATCTATCTTTGTAAGCTATTACCACAATTGGATCATCACTCCAAGTTGCCTCTCAGGCAATTGTATAGGGCACAAAGACTCCTACATCATATTTCCAACTAGTTTCAATCCTCCAAAGTAAAATAAATCCCTTTTAATTCATCATGACCCTCATGTAGTATTTTTTTTAAAAAGCACACTTTTGTCTGGTGCAAGTGCATCCCTACCCTACATAGGCATCGCTTTGGCCTAAGAACATCCCTTACCTTCACAAGCATGTACATACGATGCACAAGTGTATCTTTGGTGCAAGTTTGGATCTACCCAACACTAGCAAGAACCTAACCTACACACATGTTTTTTTAATGCAAATGCATACTTAACCCTCGATAGGTGTGTACTTGCAAAACACAAGAACCATTTTGGTGTAGGTATGACGATAAACACCGCATGCACTCTTTCCCCGTGTGCAAGCACCATTCTAAGCACAAGAAAAATTTCCCAAAAGCACATATTTGTGAAGTGCAAATGTCATTTCACTCTAAAAGCACAACTTCATGTGACAAAAGTGCAACAATTGTGCATGCAAGTGTGATTTCACAAAACTGTACCTTCATTTTTCCCCATTTCCTAACCTAGTTAACCCACATTAATTACTCCCTAACTACCTCTAAACCCATAGGTTAGATTACATACCATCTCTCATGCATCCTCCAACCTTTGGTACTCCCACACACACTCTGCATGTTGTAAATGTTGAGGAATCGCCGCCATCGCTCCTTCACTCACTTTGATCTTCTACTCTCCAAATACAAAAGTGAAAATGATCTGTTTGGGCCCCCCTAAGGCTTATTTATAAGCTTCAAACCCTATTTTTCTCTATGACATGTGGAAAATGCACTTCCCTAGCCAACCTCACTCATCTCTAAGTCTATCCTTCTATTTCTTCTTACTTGTTTCCTCATTTTCTTCTAAAAACACATATCTACATCATTTACGCCTACCTTTTTCAAGATCCCACCCAAAAAGGTATTATTATTATTTTTGGATAGTTTCTCAAGGGAGCATCACCTCCTATTACATCTATCCTATTGGGGGAAAGTTTTTGAAAAACTTCTTTGATGCAACATCACTTTGGATGTCGCATCAAAGAGGGGAAAAATGTAGACACCCCAATTCTAACATGTCACACCTTTGTATTAATTAAAATTATAACTTTTAATTAATCTAGGTCATCACCCTATAATTAATTACATATTGCAGACACTTAAAATTGTCTTGATCGATATTGCACACTTGAATTTGATTGTTAACACCATTTTTGTCCTAAATCATTTCTTTTCGACCATTTAATTAAATAATCTTAAATTGTTTAATAGAATTCATCATTTTCTCATATTAATCGAATAATCAACATTATTAGGTTAATTCATCCCCTTTCATGCTAATTTTCCTCTCATTTAATTAGATAATGTGAATTATTTCATTAAACTCTTTAAGTCCTCTCATCTAATTAAATAATCTTAATTATTTAATTGAATGTCATTAATCCCCCTTTTATTAAATGAAGTTAATTGTTTAATGAAATTCCTAATTTCCTCCATCATGCACAATTAAATAATGTTTTAATTATTTAATTAGCTAATTTTTCTCATCCTCCCACTTGCAGAGGAATATTCCCCCATTGTCACTCCCTCAAAATATAAATATCTTGTCACAACTTCCTAATTTTTAGGAAGTGTGCTTCTTCAAATCAATGAGAGTCATTGTGCTTCATCTGATTAAATAATCTTAATTATTTAATTGAATGTCATTAATCCCCCTTTTATTAAATGAAGTTAATTGTTTAATGAAATTCCTAATTTCCTCCATCATGCACAATTAAATAATGTTTTAATTATTTAATTAGCTAATTTTTCTCATCCTCCCACTTGCAGAGGAATATTCCCCCATTGTCACTCCCTCAAAATATAAATATCTTGTCACAACTTCCTAATTTTTAGGAAGTGTGCTTCTTCAAATCAATGAGAGTCATTGTGCTTCATCTGATTAAATAATCTTAATTATTTAATTGAATGTCATTAATCCCCCTTTTATTAAATGAAGTTAATTGTTTAATGAAATTCCTAATTTCCTCCATCATGCACAATTAAATAATGTTTTAATTATTTAATTAGCTAATTTTTCTCGTCCTCCCACTTGCAGAGGAATATTCCCCATTTCCACTCCCTCCAAATGTGAATATTTTGTCACAACTTCCTAATTTTTAGGAAGTGTGCTTCTTCAAATCAATGAGAGTCATTGATTAGAATCCTTGATCCTTGTCAACTTGCAATCTCATCCATTGATTGGATTCTTAATCAATGCCAACTCCTCTTATTGATTTTCATCCATTGATTCAACTATTTTTCCTATAAATAGTCCTCATTTTTATGAAAAGAGGATCCATATTAATTTAGAGCATCAACATTATAGCCATTTTTATCCACATTCATTTAGAGTAACTGCATTATAGTGAATTTTAGAGCATTCTTCATGAACATTTTATCATTTAGCATCCATTTTAGTTAAGCTTTGCATCCATTTTCATCAATCTCCATCAATGGCTTTCATCTGTAAGCTTGTTTCAACCAAGGGATTTGGAAAGGGCTAAAATTCCACATCAATGCAACACCAATCCCCCAATGAAATGAGGTTTGAGGCATTAAATAGGTTTCCATTATGCATTTCTAGTTTGTTTCATGTTTAATGGCTTCTTTGTTTATTGTTTTCAAGAATTTCATTGGGAGCTTGACTTAACTAGCTAGATCTTGGTTAATTCTTGAAGTTTAATCATGTTTAGCTTAGATTATGATCATGCACACATTTTGGCACTAGGAGGTATTTACTAACCAGATTTGACCAATTTTCTTTGAGTTTTTTGTGTTTTATAGCTTGTAGGGCTCTACGACGCAATTTTTTAGGGCAAGGCGATGCAATTACAAATAGCAATGCAATTGTTTGCATTGGCATGCTATTTTCATTTGGCCAAAGTGAAGAAATTATGTATTGTGACACAATTACAAAATGGTGACGCTATTGTTTACATTGTGACACGTTTGTTATTTATACCTAGAGTGATGCAGTTGATAATATGACACAATTGATGTTTCTATTGTTTTTGGTGGTTCAGGTGAACTAAAGTGACACAATCATATAGTGACACATTTTTTTGAACTGGAGCGACACATTTGCAAAACTCTGACACAATTTCCTGAACCATAACGACATAATTGTATGAACTAGAGCGACGTAATTGTTTGAACAATGACGTAATTGTCAGGTAAAAAAATAGAGTTAAATCTTCATGTTTACTTTGAATTTTTAATGTTATCTACTCTTTGATCACTTAATGACTTCTAGTTTATTTGTGTAAGGCTAACTCTTTCATAGATTTGAAGTGGAGGAGCAAAATATTCATTAACACATGTTATGCTTTAGAATAGATAACTTTCAATTTGGGCTTTAAACCTTACAATGCTATGAGTTTTTCAAAGTTGGCTTAAAATTTAACCCAAAAATCCTCACGCTTTGATTTGGTTTAAAATTGAACAACACAAACTTACACTTATTTTGGTGCAGTTAAAATGAACATAACATCTACTTTTGGTGCACTCAAATGAATCAGTGTCTTCTTTGCTTGTCATGATTGTGTAGACTTTTAGTGTGTATCCTCTCCCCATACACTTCGTGTCATCTTGGGTGAAGAGAAACACTCTAAGTTTACAAAAATTTTGAGTCACCCAAAGACTTGCTATGTATCTCTCCCCTTGTGCTTCGTGTGATCTTGGGTGATGAAAAATAACATTCCTTTTCTTTATTAGATACGGGTTTTCCTATGAGACACATCCCGCAATGGAGAGCTCATAAGAAACCCTAAAATCACATTTATCAGTGGGATATATAAAGAGTGTGAAATTGAAAGGAAGTAACATGAATCTGTGTGGGAATGCCATGACATGCCTAAATCCTTGTGCAAATGTAATGGGTTGCACAGGAAGGGCTAGAGCCTTAAGTGTCTCATGTATGATGCATACATCTAGTGTTCATGATTTTCATTACACACCTTTGTCTTAGAGGCCAACCAAGTTTCCTAAAACTTCCTTTGAATTAGTGCATGGGAGGCACACCACTCCCAAAAGTTACTTACCACATTCAATTTATAGTTGAGGCATAAAGCTTAAGAGTTCATTCTCTTGTACAAATCTAGGAATATCAAGATGGTATATTTCCTTGATATATCCTATTTGACCCCTCTATAAATTTGAATATAGGTAATCCTACTAAAAAGAGATGTACCTTTATTCCTCTAGATTTTTATTGACTGATTTGTTGAGCCAAACTAGTAAGTCTTATGGAAGAATAATTGTGAAATATCTCCCATACCCATTGAGTATGTTAGGCACAATGCTTGGCATTCAAACAAACTCAAAAAAAAAATCAACATGGTCAAAAAAATTGAACCTTGTTGGTTATTTTTTGAGAACCAAACTTAATCTCACCAAATTCCTATGAATTTTCCATAATTCAATGATAGGCAAAGGTAAGTATTGGCCAACGAACAAGTAAAGGATTTATAGGCCTCTACTTCTACACTCAAGCTCTGTGAAACCCAAGAGGGTGATCCTAACAATGTTTATATGATACTCTTGTGTCATTTTATCATGAACATTGAGACAAACAGATGCATTCCTCTCAGACGCAAATAGAAAAAATTGCTTAAGGATTTGGCTATCCCTTTAATGAATTATTACCTAAAGCAAGGAATGAGCGGTACTTCCTACCACTTTACTGCAATTACAGGTGTGTCAGAAATTGTAATTAAGATTTTTGTTCTTTGTCAGGTACTAGAAGACTCGCTAACATCTAGGATAACTAAATAAATGGACCAGTGCTTTATCTATGGGTGATGGAATCATACTTGCAATAAAATTTAATACATTAGCAATGGAAACAAGTATTTATAGACTACTAATATAAGGCTTTGCAATACATAACTCGATGTATACAAAAGATAGAAACTACTTAGTAATCCTTGAATTTCATCTCACAAACCTATGATCTCATTTAAGCATTTAGTTATCTCTTTGAACTAAAGTATAAATGAAATCACACATTCAACTAGAGTGATTGAAGGAAAATAAAAGATCCTTGATCATTTTATTCTTAATTTGAAAGACAAAATACAGAGGAGAGAATCTGATCTAGAATTTGTAATTGTCATTCATACACCATTGCTACTGTAAAACCATTATGCTGATTACAAGCATGAATTCATTGCTAATACTCAAAACTACTCTATTTATCTATGCTTGAATTACAAAATTACTCTTACATGGGCTCAAAATTGCTTAACCATCAAAATACCCCTTTAATTGGCCTTGATTCCCATTTATAGAAACATGGGAGCAACAAGCATTAGGCCAAATTACAATTAAAGTCACACTTACATTTTACATACATTTCATTTCAATTTCAAAATTCCCTAGATAGTTATATTTGTACCTTTGAAAGTGGGGGGAAAGCATATAAGACAAAAAATCATTTTCATTGTCGAAGAAGATACAACCACCTTCCAAAAGGCATCTTTCATTTGTTGCAACAACGCCAAAATATCTTCCTCATGAGCCAAAAGTATTATCCATGTGCTCCAAGTGAATCTGAAGGAAATCATAAAAGAATAAAACATAAAAGACAACGAACATTTCCATGTTTGCAATCTTGTCATAAATTTCAAATATTGGAGAGAAGACAATATATTATCCATTCTTTAGCAAAAGCCTAATTTGTACCAGTTTTAGGCTATGCATTGTGCTTCTCCCATCTGTTATTCACCATGGTTGCAGATTCAAGATCAAAACTATACTCACCACTCCACCATTGCAACTCAATCCTCCAATACATCCAAGTACTTGTTCTTCTAGGCTTGGAATTCCTCTTCAGTGGGCCAATTGAAGCTCGTGACTTTATCAACCTTTAGCCTATAAGGTGCATACTTGGTAACAACTTTATTTTCCTCTTTATCAAACTCTGACAGAACAATTTTTGCATGGGCCAGCATGCCCATATTCTTCTTTAGCATACCCATATCATTCCCTTGACAAATCAAAGAAGCTTGATTTGAAATGACTTCATTGGTTTCTTTTCTCTATTCGTGTAAGGTCTTGATGTTACCATAATCCTTCAAAATGGATGGAAGGAGGCCATGATGTGTTTCATGAAAATTTTTGAGCAATTCCCTTATCCTAGTCTCCAAAGGCTCTATATCCCCCCTGAACTCTTGAATTTCATTTACAATATGAATGTTGGGATTAAGCTTTTAAGGATAGTTAACATCATGCTTGGCTTCGATAGACATCATTCTCAATTCTTGTAGCATGGGGATCCATGTCCCCATAAGCGGAATGGCTATCTCACTGTCATTATCAAAATTGTTTATAGAAAACTTCATGGAAGAATAGCTAGCATGAATGCTATTCAATCTTTTATTAACCCCTCTATTTAAATGCTCCAAGACTGTAGTGACAATCTTCATATTACTGACAAATATTTCCCTATTGTGATTGTCACATTTTTCTTTGTAATCTCTTAGTTTATTAAGCAACTCTTCTTTGTTGGAACTTTCCTCTATCTGTGGTGCTTTTGATGTGTCTAGCTCCACCACTAAAATGGGTATAGTTACCATATTGTATGGCACAATTTCCCATGAGGAACTTGTTGAAGGGGTGTAATCAGTAGGTGTTGGCTCATGTGAAGTAGTAGGAGAGGTAGCATCATTCTATGTTTGTTCTCCTAATTGCAAGTTTTGCAATTTCTCCTTTAACAATGTTAAATTTGATTGCATCTGCATGTTTTGTTGTTGATTCTTTCAATAATCAATCAACAAATCAATGTATTGCTTTCTAAAATGCTCCTTTTCTACAATTACCAACTCCACTATGGCTTTTGCAAACTAATCGACATTTACTGACATTGTTGTTGCTTCAATAGTTGATGTCTTTGACACTCTCTTTATTATCAAGCCTCCCATGTAGTCTGGTGAAAGCTCTACAATGTTAGGTTTCTTGGTGTTAGGGGCTAGGACCCATATAGCCAATGTATCCCACTGCTCACCGAATGAAAATTCTTGTAGTGCAATTGTAGCTTCTTCCTCTGAATTATAGAGAGGTTTATCACATCTTTCTATCATATCAAAAGTAATGGAAGAAGCTAGATCCCATTCTAGCAACAACAAGACACCACTATTCCTTACTAGCTCTCTACCTTCTACTGTAATCAATCCATGAAATTTAGCTTTCATTTTTTGTAAGACCTGTGCTTGAATAGTTTCATCAGGTAACTATGGGTGAAGACTTCTTTGCTTAGCCACATTGTTAACATATTCATCCTTCTTGGACCTATAGGCAAAATCCATAAAATCTTGAGATCTTACAAATGAATCATCATCCATGAATTTTGAGCATGCTTCCACCCTGACATCATTAGTGTTATCAATCCTAGTAATGTCAACCTTGTTGAACCTCATACCCAACTGTTGTGGCACAATTACTACTAGTGCAGAAGGCATTCCATGATGCATTTCTTGCTCTGATACCCAAATTTCTTCATCAGATTCATCATCATCATAATCCACCAAACCTATTGATTTGAACTTTTGCTTCTTCAGTGGTGGCTCTTTTGATGGTGAGGCATGTTGTCATGGGGAATCAACATCAACAATTTTAGGTCTAGTTGACCTTGAAGGAGATGGTGGTGGCATTTTTGGCACTGGAGAAAGGGCTCTTTGCTCCTCTTATTGAGAGGAAGCAACAACTATATCTTCTTTCTTTTCTTTGTTCTTTCTCCTTATGATAAACTTTATTTTATGTTCCTTAGGAGGCTAATATGTAGGCCTTTCCTCCATAACAGGTATTTCTCCTCCACCCTATTCCTCTTCCATAGGGGCTTTCCCTTTATCCTAAATAATCCTTTCACCTTCAAGGTGACCAACTACTGTCTCAAAATTCTGGAACATATGTTCCATTCTCTACATTACATTGGGAAATTTTGTGAGATTAGTGAATTCGGGGTCCTTCTCCCTTATTTTCCTTTGCATTTTTTCAAAAGCAATCCATTTTTCTTTTCTATCCTCTTGCTTCAAAAGATAAAAAAATGTTCCTTACTACATCCTCAAGATATTGGAAAATGTGTTCAAACTTGGAACTCTTGTTCCTTAACTTTAGCCAAGCTATGAAACCCGCAGGATCATGATGATCCCTTAACCCTACTCTCCTCATGTTAAAAGTATTGAGTATAGCATTTATTTTATTCCAACCTCCTTTAATCATCACAAAATCAAAGAAGCATGTGTATGAAGGAAAAAATGTTCCTTTTCCCTGATCCTTCAAATACTTGTTCTCCACACTTCCCAACTGCCACATCACTTCAAGAAAACAGTATATGCGGGATAGGGGATAACATCTCCCCAACTATGATCAACCTCCAGTTCAGGCCTCCTATCCTTGGGTCTTAAGAGATCATGTAGGGCCTTGGGAATTCTTGGCATATTCATAACCAAATCTCTTCTCAACTCAAAAGAAAACAGATTCTCAAATATCACATAGTCAAATTTTTTGTCATCTGTGTCTAGGATAGTGGTCCAACACTGGACAAGCAATTCCAAATTACTCTCCATCCTCTCTAGTGTCATATTCTACCCAAAGTAAGGTGCACCTTTGAACAAAAACATATGTATGAACAATGAATACCAGTTAAATATTACTCCCACCTCACCCTTCTTCAACCTTACTAGACCCTCATGAATCCTATTTGCAAGAAACCCTCCATAATCATATATTGTGCAATAATGGGGGTGTTGGATATGGGCCACCATCTACATCCATGCCATGGGAATTCTAGTGACTGGGTCATAACCAATAATCTGATAGATGGAGTGGAAAGGTTTTTGGAAATAAGAGACAAAATAGTTAACAAGATAGGGCTCTTTATCAAATGGTCCCAGTGTAACCCTTCATCCCCCAATATCTACTAGGTACTTTGGAAATATATGGGCTTTGAATGAATGATTAGTCTTCCCATATTCCTCCCTAATGACCTTTTCATCAATCCAAACCATGTCCTCGCTCCATTTAGTGAGATTAAAAACATGAGCAATCTCCTCCTTAATGACCTTAACCATATCAACTCCATCAAAGGCCCTCATAGCCCATGTGGTTGGATCATAATTGGCAGCTATTTCTTTTAAAAAATAACATCTGGGTAGAAATTTGGCACAGTCAATTTTCCCAAGTCAAGATTCCAATGGTTCTCAAATAGAGCACAATGATTTCTATTTCCAATCCAGCCACTAAACAATTCCCATCCAATGTGGCATCCCTAATAGCACTATGCTTGTCAAATAGGCCCTCTACTACTTGTCCACCGTGGAAGAGCGATTGACCCTTAGGTTTTTCATTGGTAGAAGGTGGCAACTAATCAATTAGATCCTTGCTCAAAGGTCTAATGGGAACTTTGGAACCAAAGGCCTCCCCTTTTGATGAAGACTCTTTCGCTTTGGGAGCCATGACTCAAGGGTTTTTTGTAAAATAGGGTTTTTGGTTTCATAAAGTAAAACCTATGACTTAAGCAAGGATTTAACACGAACAACAAAAATGCAGGACCAAATAATTGTTTGAAATGAATGTCAAACCTTAAAAGAAATGTAAAACCAAGAAAACCCTAGTGACAGAATGACAAAGAGAGCATAATTTGGAAAGTTCTTAATAATTTCAAAGCTGGGATAGTATACCAACTTATTGGCTTGGTGTGAGCTTAAAACCCTAACTCGAACATCGAACAAGCTTGAAAAATGTGGCATGACCTCCCTAGATGTGTGAAATTATTTTATCAATTCTCAATTGTTCTTTAAAAAAAGATTTAAAATCCTTACAACTCTTAATTTGGTAGCTTGGCATCCTATCAACCATTATGGCTCACTTTCCCTCAATCTCAACTTTGAATGTTGTCCATTGATCTTACGAAAAAATGAAATGACCACTGGTCCAGATTGAGTCAACTTAGCTTGAAAAAGCTAACTATGATTAGCCATTTCTTTTATCTAATCAAAACCAACCATGTGGAGCCACTTCCCAATGATCTGTGGGCTCCACCATCTCATTGTCATTGAAGCAAAAGACCACACGTCAGCCTCCCTGCTCCCCCGTGAATCTTAACCCATGTGCACACTTTTATCAATGGGAAGATGGGGAAGGGATAAGATTAGATCTCACACCTTCCACATGTGCATGTCTTAACATGAGATCATCTACCTATGCACATAATCCTCTAGCACCACCGACAGCCACAATTAAAAGATCCATTTGTTATTAAACACATGCCTCTAATATTCCCTTTAGTAACCTAAAATTTAATACCTATGATCTGTTGTGGAATATTTCATTAATTTCCTTCCATTCTCTAATGTTTTCTCTATCACTTAGGTGACACCACATGGCATTCTCCCACTTCCCCATTGAGAAATGGGAGGCAGAGGTGGTTCTACATAGGATGGTAGGGAGCAGTCAAGATTTACGCACGCCATCCACCTTTGACTGTAGATCTCTTCAAAACAGGGTGTTTCCTTCCTTCACCACCCAGTGGGTCCCTCTGACAATGGGACACATGTCATCCGCTCGTTGCCCTATGATAATATTCAAATGAAAAAATAAATCAGACGAGGAGGCGGGGAATGGTCCAAATGCAACTGAGTCACTTCATATCTACCATTGATGTGTTTCATCTCACCACCCACTGAATTTTGAAAGGTTTTGAGCCTTCTCGTGTAGAAGATACATGACACTCTCTCACCAACCCGTGATAATATTTAAATGAAAAAAGCAATTGAATGGGGGCACAGGGAGTGGCCAGGATGTGCTCATATGATCGAACGATCCTCATAAAATAGGTAATTTGTACATGCCAATTTGTTAGTTTTGAAAAAGGGGCCATTACTAGGTAAACGATGGGTGAGGATATAAAACCTAAGGATGAAATTTAGACCTGATAAATATTTTGATGACCTGTTACCTACATAGTGTAAAGGAAATTTTTTTAATAAGATGACAAGTAATGACGAGATTTCTAGGAGTTAGGGATGGTCAACAGAACGAGTTAAAAGGCACGTCACAACTTGGATGACTAAGAATCAGTGACAAGATGTCAATGACAAATTAGAACATTAGAAAAGGACGCAAACTTAAGATCTTTTGGGAAGGTTTTTAACAACTCATAAACCCTAAGGCATGATGATAATAGAAAACCTAAGCCCAAAGACATGGAACTAGCAAAATTTTGCAAAAAATTAAGGGGAACACAAAGCATTTTAGGGGTTCACCAAACCCTTTGATTATCTGTGAGTTCACTTGAAGGACAATATATTGTTGCATACCTCTAAATATATCTTTTTTTTTTCAAAATAATATATTAGTGGTTTCCCAATATATTTTGACCATATCTCTACTCACTTATATCGAAGTTAACCTAGGGGACTATGGCTTAGCTCGTTGGCTTCCACAATGTCAATATTTTGTGGAAAGCATTTTTCCTTGTCATAGACATTCTTAGTTTAAACTTTAATCAAGACATCGATGCAGGTAAAAGCAATCTCATTAATCAAAGTTTAAATCAATTGAACCCACAAATCAGGTACACCTTGGTCCTATGTTTCAAAACATCTTGAATTCCAAACAACAAAGATCAAACAAGGAAATGTACCTCCAAACATTAAACCAAGGTTCTCTCCTCAAATAAACATTGTTCTTTTAGGTTTAAACACTCCAAGGGAAAAGCATGTCTTTCAACACCTTGATTATGATGCATTGGTTATTTCAGTTAATACTTTGTGATAACTCTTTCTTTCATGTTTCATAGTGATATTCATAGAAAGGATGGTATTCACAATGCCATGTGTGACTCAGTACCATGGTTCAATGGGATTTCTTGGTAGTGACATGGATGCGTCATTGGTTAGGTTATCTCCATGTGATTGGATATATGGTTTCTTGGTTGAGAGTTTATTTTTTATGATGTCATGTTATGCTCTTCATACTAGTTTAGAGTTTGGCATATTACATGTTCTCTTGAGACCAAGATGTATATATATTTTATGGTGCATGTGATCTCCTAGGAGGAGATGGTTAGATCATGGATGTCGTGTTTATGTTCAAGATTGGAGCTTTGGCATTGATCTTGTGTAGTTCTCTTATGTATTGGGTACATTAATCATTTGCTTGATTACTTCATGAAAGTGTTGTGTTACATTTGGATTTTTGCATGGATTGATTGGTTACAGGTCCTCATGGATACTTGGAGAAATAGGTGAGGCTTGAGTTCTCTTATGGTAAGAGATATTTGTTGGAATGGTTACTTGTAAGAAAATCTATTTTCAATAGAAAAGATCGAGAATCCTACACCTTGGTTGAACATGAGTTCAACATACTTGGTGGTTTAACATGCCTCCAAAGAGGCAGTTTGGGTACAGAGACTTGGGAAAGGTATTGGTTTTAATTGCAAGTAAGTTAAACTTGAATGTGATAGTCAGAGTGCTATGTGTTTAGCCAAAAATCCTATGTATCATGCTCATACTAAGCATGTTGATGTTAAGTATCACTTTGTGCAAGAAATGGTTGAGAGTGGGAAGGTTTAATTGAGAAAGTTGACACTTTAATTAATGTTGTAGGTTATCTTATGAAACTAGTTCCTATAGATAAGTTCTCTTGGTTTTGAGTATTAATCATTTGCTTGGAGCTTCATGATTATACAAGTTGCATTTGAAGTTGGCATGGATTGATTAGATGGTGGAGGAAGGCCATTGGCCTTGAGTCCTGTACTTGATATATAATAATGATTCCATGGTTAGAATAATTGCAATGTATAATGTCAAGTGGAAGAATGTTGGAAATAGGATGCCATTTAATTGCAATCCTAAACATTATTTATTTCATGTATCTCCTAAGTCCTTGGAAAGTGTTCTCAAACACTAGGATTAGAAAGAGATTAATTTTGAATGAAATAATCATGTTAATTGACATTTGTAATTAATTATAAATGATAGGAGCATGTGAGGGAATCCAAGATGAGTTCCTAAATAATAGGAGCACATGGGGCACCCACCTTGAAGGTGGAACTCACCTTGAGTTAAGTTAACTGTTTGGAGTAAAAGATAACACTTTTGAATGCATGTAAAGATCCTAGAAGTTAGGGATTGATGTTTAGATGCATGAAGTTCAGTTCAGTTCAGTTCAGATCAGTTCAGTTCAGTTCAATTCAATTCAGTTTAGTTCAGTTCAGAATCAATTTAGTTTAGTTCAGTTTAGTTCAATTCAATTCAATTATGGTTTAGTTATCTTTAGTTGCATGTAGTTAGTTTTAGTTGAATTCTAGTTGACTTTAGTTAACTTGGAATGCATGACTAATGACTTGAGTTTCATGATAGATAACAGGTTACTACCTTTAGTTAACAGGGGATGACCACTCTTGCATGAATGGTGGAGAGGAATTGTTATGTAGCTTAATACTTTGTAAAAATTTATGATTGCTGATCTAAATATGTATTTGTTGTTATAGATTATTTGTGGGTGATTATTTGATTAATTTATTTTATCATTTGTAGAATGAAGACAGAAGGTTGTACAAGAAATAGACAGAATATTAGAAGATACATAGCATATACCGTGGAGAAACCCTTTGGGAAAAAACTCCACCAAGAATCAATGTATTATTTAATCTCTGAAGTAGATTACAATAACTCCAATCTTTGCTTGAGAATGCTTCTTTTGCCTTCACCAAATCTTCTTCAAAACCTACAATAAAATTGATAATAACTCTCTTCAACTTGCTTGAGATAAATATGCAATAATCAACTTTGTAAACTCCAAAGGGTTACAATTAAAAAGCTCAATACCTATCTCACAAAAGGTATTCCTATCTCTTGCAAGTAGAGGTCTACCGTGAAGAGCAATGCCAAAACATGTCCATCCATTTGGGTGTCCCAAACTGAAGTCACAATTGAACCTTGATTCCGTAAATATCTTCAAGGCTTATCCTCAAAGTAGACACCCAAGAGTGGGCCCACTTAACTTAGCCTACTAAAATATCTTAGCATTCAAAAGAGTTAACTCCAAGAAGACAACTTGGGCACCCAAGGTGGGTCCAAGTCATTCTCTATTAACTGAAGGTAGTCACCTGTTATCTATCATGCAACTCAAGTCATTAGTCATGCATTCCAAGTTAACTGAAGTCAACTAGCATTCAACTAAAACTAACTGAAGATAACTAAACCATAACTAAACTAAACTAAACTGAATTGAACTGAACTAAACTAAATTGAACTGAACTTCATGCATGTAAACATCAATCCCTAACTTCTAGGATCTTTACATGAATTACAAAAGTTTTATGTTTTACTCTAAACAATTAACTTAACTCAAGGTGAGTTCCACCTTCCATGTGGGCGCCCCATGTACCCTTATTATTTAGGAACTCATATTGGATGCCCTCACATGATCCTAACATTTATAATTAATTACAAATGTAATTAGCATGATTATTTCATTCAATATTAATCTCTTTCTAATCCTAGTGTTTAAGAACACTTTCCAAGGAGTTAGGAGATACATGAAATAAATAATTTTTAGGATTGCAATTAAATGACATCCTATTTCCAAAATTCTCCCACTTGACATTATACATTGCAATTATTCTAAACAAGGAATCATTATTATAAATCAAGTACAGGACTCAAGGCCAATGGCCTTCCTGCACCAACTAATCAATCCATGCCAACTTCAAATGCAACCTACATAATCATGAAGCTCCAAGAAAATTATTAAAACCAAGAGAACTTATCTGTAGGAACTGGTTTCATAAGATAATCTACAACATTAATTAAAGTGACAACTTTCTCAATTAATACCTTCCCACTCTCAACCATTTCTCACACAAAGTGATATTGAACATCAACATGCTTAGTATGAGCATGATACATAGGTTTTTTGGCTAAACACATAGCACTTTGACTGTCACATTCAATTTTAACTTGCAATTAAAACCAATACCTTTCACAAGTCTTTGTAACCAAACTACCTCTTTGGAGGCATGCAAAATTGTCGAGTGTGTTGAACTCACATTCAACCAAGGTGTAGGCTTCTTGGTCTTTACTGTTGAAAATATCTTTTCTTACAAGTAACCATTCCAACATATATCACTTACCATAAAAGAACTTAAGCCTCAACTATTTCTCCAAGTATCCATGAGGACCTGTAACCAACCAATCCATGGAAAACTCCAAATGCAACACAACACTTCCATGAAGTAATCAAGCAAATGATTAATATACCCAATACATAAGAGAACTACACAAGATCAATGTCAAAGCTCCAATCTTGAACATAAACATGACATCCATGATCTAACCATCTCCTCCTAGGAGATCACATGCACCATAACATATATACATCCTGGTCTCAAGAGAACATGTAATATTCCAAACTCTAAACTAGTATCAAGAGTATAACATGACATCATAAAAAATACACTCTCAACCAAGAAACCATATCTCCAATCACATTGAGATAACCTTACCAATGATGCATCCATGTCACTGCCAACAACTCCCACTGAACCATGGTACCGAGTCACACATGGCATCGTGACTACCATCCTCTCTATGAATATCACTTTGAAACATGAAGCAAAGAGTTATCATAAACAATATTAGCTGAAATAACCAATGCATCATTACTGTCATCTGAGGATTCATCTGTAGAAGAATCGGAACTCTCTTTCTTGTTCTTACAATCCTTCTTCACATGTCCCAATTTCCCATAGTTCCAACACTTTACCTTACTCTGTCCTTCTAACATACCCTTCCCCTCCTTGTCTCCCTTAGGTTCATTTTTCTCAGGCCTACATTTTACAAACAAGGAATCTTGGATTTATGTTTTATACTTCCTCCTCATCTACTCTAATAGGAGAGTAGGAATTATATTGTCCATCTTCGGATCTACACCACTACCACTAATAGGAACAATTAGATTTTCCCAAGACTCTGGTAAAGAATAAAGTAACAAAATGCATTTATCTTCATCTTCTAGCTTTATATCTATAGATGCTAATTGACTTAGAATAAAATTAAAATCATTCAAATGATTTGCAATAGGATCACCTTCTTTCATCTTTAAAGAATGCAACTGTCTTTTGAGATACAACTTATTAGTAAACCTTTTAGTTTGATAAATATCACCTATTCTCTTCCACAACTTATATGTAGTGGTTTCTTCTAAAACATTCAAGAGAACATCAACAAGACATAATATTATGGTCCCTCTTGCCTACTTATCAAGCTTAGCCCAATCCTCATCTGACATCGTTGTAGGTGACTTTGTCTCATTACCAACAACTAACCACTGATCTCTCTCTTCAAGGAGATCCTCCATTTTTAATTTCCACATCTCATAATTAGATCCATTGAACCTTTCAATATCTAAATGATAATTCATTGTAGAAAACTTATTTTCCAAAATCAACAATAACAAAAAATAGTAAAAGCTCCCACTACAACAAAAAAACCTTCAATATTTTAAGAGAAAGGCATCCCAATACTCTACCCAACCTCAGCTCTGATACCAAATGTTGAAAATTGAGGTGTTTATGTAGCTTAATACTTTGTAAAACTTTATGATTGCTGATCTAAATATGTATTCTTTGTTATAAATTCTTTGAGGGTGATTATCTGATTAATTCATTTTATCATTTGTAGAATGAAGACAAAAGGTTGTAGAAGAAATAGACATAATATTAGAAGATACACATCATATACCATGGAGAAAACCTTTTGGAAAAAAACTCCACCAAGAATAAATGTATTATTTAATCTCTGAAGTAGATTACAATAACTTCAATCCTTACTTGAGAATGCTTCTTTTGCCTTCACCAAATCTTCTTCACAACCTATAATAAAACTGATAATAACTCTCTTCAACTTGCTTGAGATAAATAGGCAATAATCAACTTTGTAAACTCTAAAGAGTTACAATTACAAATCTCAATCCCTATCTCACAAAAGGTACACCTATCTCTTTCAAGTAGATTTCTATCGTGAAGAACAATGCCAAAACATGTGCTTCATCCATTTGGGCATCCCAAATTGAAGTCACAACTGAACTTTGATTTCGTAAATATCTTCAAGGCTTATCCTCAAAGTAGGCGCCCAAGAGTGGGCCCACTTAACTCAGCCTTCTGAAATATCTTAGCATGTGAAAGATTTAACTCCAAGAAGCCAACTTGGGCACCCAAGGTGGGTCCAAGTCATTCTCTGTTAATTAATTGAAACATATCTCTCCACCATTCATGCAAGAATGGTCATCCCCTGTTAACTAAAGGTAGTCACCTGTTATCTATCATGCAACTCAAGTCATTAGTCATGCATTCCAAGTTAACTAAAGTCAACTAGAATTCAACTAAAACTAATTGAAGATAACTGAACCATAACTAAACTAAACTAAACTAATTTTGAACTGAACTAAATTGAACTAAATTGATTTGAACTAAACTGAATTGAACTTCATGCATGTAAACATCAATCCTTAACTTTTAGGATCTTTACATGCATTATAGAAGTGCTATGTTTTACTCCAAACAGTTAACTTAACTCAAGGTGAGTGCCACCTTCCATGTGGGCACCTCATGTGCCCCTATTATTTAGGAACTCATATTGGATTCCCTCGCATGCTCCTAACATTTATAATTAATTACAAATGTCAATCAACATGATTATTTCATTCAATATTAATCTCTTTCTAATCCTAGTGTTTGAGAACACTTTACAAGGACTTCAGAGATACATGAAATAAATAATGTTTAGGATTGCAATTAAATGGCATCCTATTTCCAATAAAAAACAAAGTCACTCTTAGGTTCAAACATTAGGATCAATCATCACATTCATATCAAAACATTTGACATCACATCTCACCAACAACTTTAAATTTTGGAAACAACAACCTTATAGACTTAGTTTTCATCAACCATCACCTAGTTTAGCTATATGTTTGGAAATGAATCCTTTTTCATACATTTATTTTGATTAGAAAACATCCTTTTTAACAAATTTATCCTAAGGTCACAAGTCTACTTTTATGATTCACAAGTTCATTAGCATTCTTATCAAAACACAAACATCAAACCTTAAGTCTTGTGTTGTCCAAAATTGAGAGTTCTTTACCATCCACATCACTCACCCTTTCATTGTCCATTCACATCATTGGTCCTAAACACTTTAGAGGCTCACTTCTACAAAAAATTGAATCAACTCAAGAGTTTCAACAATAAAAATCACATCACACTACTCTCAAATTTGATCCAAGTTTTATGGTAACAACAAGATAAAAACACAAGAGAGAAATGGAGTAAAACCAAAATTTACCTACCATGAGTGACACAAACCAAAAATTCCTTGGAATGAATGATTTTAATCCTAGAGGATTCACAAATCCACCATATAATCTATACATGAGGTTATCATATCCTACAAACTTTAATGACACAACAAATTGGGGTATGCCTAATCAAAACCTTGGAACACCGTGTCACATGGTAGATTTAGATCAATGTCAAAACTTACAAATCTATCAACCAAATGATCAAATCATGAATCTTCATCAAACCCATGCTATCTCACCAAGTCAATACATGCCAAACATGAACATAACAAGTACAAACATATCAAATGTGAGCATGTAAAATCTACAATTGGTGAACTATGGAATGGATTTATTCACACCTCAACAAAGTCAAATACCATATCAAAATCAACCACATCAAGGGTCACAACAACATCAAGTAGGGTTACAACAACATCAAGGGTATTAACATCAATATCAAAATCTAAATCTAAATCTATCACACCAAATTTCCCTAAATTCATTTGAGAAAATAGTTGACACACTTCTCCAACAAACAACTCAAGGTCTTTATCAACACCTTGAACATCATAAAAACATTGAGTCACATTATCAACAACACCTTGAACATCATCACAACAACAATAATTTTTTCCATCCCACAACACCAATAAACATGAATACACTCCTTTAGGGGATCCAATTCAGGTGGTTTTAAACACATTATTCCATGCTAAACTTATCACACTTCCAAAATCATTAGGTGATTACAAACCTATCTTCAAATGATCATGGTACGATGACAAGGCTTATTGTGAATATCATAGAGAAAAAGTTCATGACACATCAAATTGTATTAAACTCAAAAATATCATCCAAGACCTTATTGATCAAGAAGAAATAAATATTGATGACAACAATCAAGGTTCAACCACCAATGATAATAGTGACAATATCTCAACCTCAAATGTTGAAGACAATGATCAAGATCCATGTACCAATGATCATGTTGATAATTTATTTACCTCACCTAATGAGAAAGAAGAAATACATCAAGACACTTTCCTAAAACATGATCAACATGCTCCACCAAGGTCTAGCAATGGTTCCTTCCAAGATATATTAAAATCATTTTACCTCATGGTTGCCAATATTGAA
Organism: Sequoia sempervirens; assembly: GCA_007258455.2. Lineage (NCBI taxonomy): Eukaryota > Viridiplantae > Streptophyta > Pinopsida > Cupressales > Cupressaceae > Sequoia > Sequoia sempervirens. Next base: position 37,216 of record VDFB02012017.1, read on the forward strand.
GAAATCCTTAATTTAACATTTGATCCAAATTCACTTGAAGATCAAGAGAATCTTAAACCAATACCTATGCCTAATAAATACATTCAAGGACCCTTTGCAAATAATACTTCCTTGGAAATTGACCCATGCCAAGAACTTGATCCAAAGCATATCAAAAGCAATTCAAAATTCAGTCAAGATCAAGAATCCACATCTCCAAGATACTACAATAATTTAATGGGTATCTTCCAATCCATTCAAAACTTTAAAGATATCCCCAATATCACCCATGATATGTTTCCTTCTAATGGACATATAGACGTTCTTCATACAAAACAAGGGTCTTACTCTTGACATTCTCACACAAGAGCAAGAAAGGGTAGATATTATTGATTCTTACAGTGATTATGCATCAACAACATCTCTTGCAACAACATCAACAAATGACACATTCCCAATTAAAGATATTGAGTATGAATATATCTTGGAATTAGAGCAGGCAGTAAATATTCCTGAACAATGGGAACCTATGGAAATATCACATGTCCATGACAAGTCATATTCAATAGCCATTGATTAGAGGGTACATTACCAAAGAAAAGGATTAGGTCTTGTTAAGCATGACATCTTGAAACCAACAAAATAAAAGCATGTAAATAATACATCCACAATATTGGGATCAACTTTGTCTGATGCAAACATCAACATAGGGGGCACGAAGGATCCTTATGATGAAAATGTTGCCAATGCTACAACTAGCCATATCAAGAATTTTCATCCACCTATCATCTCATCCACAAATTCAAACCAACATAGAAAGAAATAATTTAATCAAAGCAAGGAGAAAATCACCAAAGCAAAAGAAGTAAAGCTAAAAGGAAAAAGATAATACAAATGGATACCAAAGCATACAAAAGAAAGTCATCCCTATCACACTCCATCAATCAAAGAAACTATGGGGGGAAATAAAAAAGGGAAATGTATCCATCAAAGACATCTACAAATACAAAAGCAGGCTTCTCAAGCAATGTACAAGGTATATCAATCAGTTGGTCCTAATTTCATGTAAACCTCCATATCTACCCACCATTGCTCATCTACCCAAGTTTGGAGATTCAAAGGTTCCAAACCATCGACCAATCCATCTCACATACCTTCACACATGTAACCATCCATTCCCTTATTCATGATATCCAATTCTCACATCGACTATGTATTGGAAAATACCCTTCATCATAAGGATTTGGAAGGCACTCTATCATGATGTGCACGCCTAGACGAGGTTAATTCCAATATCAACAAGGCAGATCAAAGTTCTCAAAAGTTGCATTCAAGTGCTTGTATCTTAGAAAATCAATTTCTTTAGGTAGGATATCATTAGAATGTTATGACAATAGCCTCTACATCAGTGCCACCAGGTGGTTCAATATGAGCATAAACCTTCAAAAAATCAAAAAAATAGTTAAGATAAAAAATTGTCCTCTAGTGAAAACCACTTTGGTGGCGCTTTGGGAAAGTATCATGATGAAAACCTAGCAAAAAAGAATCATGAGTAGAATCGAGCATCTATATGATCCTTTTTAGATGAAAGTATCTCATCCCTATCTAGATAAATCCAACACTCCCTATATCCATCCAATCCAGCTTTATCCAGATCTTCCTACATATCTTGATCTTGACAAAGGTTCAATGTATACTTCAAATCTACTCATGGAAAACTCTTGTTAGGATCTTTACCATTTTAGCCCATGAAGTCTCATTGCCTATGCATAGCATTGATCCTATTGTGTTCTACAGCTCTATTGAACTCTTTGCATATACATTTTCTCATTGAAATATGAAGCATTGCTAGACACTGGGGGAAAGTTATTGCACTCTTTTTTTCAAATAACTCTTGATCCATGTCTTATATCTCATAATCTGACATTGAAATCATGATCTAGGTATCTTTTATCCTTAAAAAATCCAAAAACATTTGCAAAATATCAAAATCCAAAAAAAATTGAAAACTTGTAAAGTGAAAATCCAAAACATTCATAACATCTTCAAAAAATCTAAAAACATCCAAATCACATCAAAATCCCTAAATAGGTCAAAAATTCAAAAAATTCAAAAACATGGTTGTTGAACTACATTGTCTTTGAGCTAAACGTAGGAAAGGCCATCATCAATGAGCCCCGAGGCATTAGGTTAGTCTTTAGGAGTTCATCATAATAAACTGATAATCCATCACTATTCATATCTCATCAATGAATGGTTACGGGTCAGAATTAGTTGAACTATGTCGTCTTTGCGAGTATAACATAGGCAAGGCCATCACTAATGATCCCCTGAGGCGCTAGGTCAGTTTCCCCTTAGGTCTTGGTCTAATCTCAAAAAACACAAAACATTTGGAAAAACTTGAAAATTCAAAAAAAATTGAAAAGTTCAAAAATCCTAAACTGCCTCAAATAACTGAAAACCTAAACATTCACATATACCCAAAAAAGGTCAAAAACAACCTCAAAATATTGCAAAAAAATCAAAAACATTGAAAAATTCTAGAAAAGTCCAAAACCACCCATCCCATTTTTCTTTCACCCGCAATAAACTTCCATCCATAATAAATTGATCATCACTTTCACCCTTTGGTAACACAAACAAAAATAGGTACAACAATAACTAGAAAGAAACCTTAAACATGAAAAATCAAACTCTTGATCATTATCAAAAATGTCAATCGAACCTTATATCAACGGCTTTTCAAACAACTTATCAATTAATAGCCAACATCCACTAATATGTCCTAGGATACATCTTTCCTACAATGGGAATCATCATTGGCAATCATTTTGGATACTTATCCTCAAAACATCACACCTTTTGGCAAGAGATAGGAATAATATTGATTGTTTGTTCATTTTTTATCTTTTCTTATGATTTATGCTATTGAACCATTCCAATGAACTCTCGATGATTCCTATAAAATGATTTAGAGAGAAAGGAATGGGGCATTGATCTTTATCTTTTGTTTGTTGTGCATGTTGGATGTTCTTGTAATACGACCTTAGCGAATACTTATCTTGAATGTGCAAGGTAGTCTCAAGTAAAACAATGGCTAGGACACATCAAGTTCCTCATACCTTTTGTGTGTTGATCTACTTACTTTGATGGCTTATTCTTTCACATATTCAAACAAGGTTTTTGTATGTCAAGTATGAACAAGGATGATCCTTTCTGTTTGTAGAGTCAAAATCCATCACAATATAAAGTCATCCTGGTTTTCAATACCTTGATGCATCGTGTCTATTTGCTATATCAAAAATAAGGAATGATATGATGAAGTTATCCCAATCCTTGAAACAATCAAATCATCTTTCTCATCACCATATCTAATAAAGTCTCAAATAATCATAGGCTTGTTGGACTTCTGAATCAATCTCAAAAACAAGGGTTAATCAATATCTATCTCATTCTTTTACTTATATCCATCTTATTCTTATATCTTTACTAACATTTATATCCAAGTATCGAATCTTTTTGGTATATCAAAATATACATGAGGTTACCCATGGTCGATGACTGTCTATACATCATAAAAAATTTCTACATCAAACATCTGAACTTTCTAAGAATAATCTTTGCATCCTTTTCACAAGTAAACCAATCTTGTATCTTTATCACGATCTCAACCTGAAACCAATCTTGTATCTTTATCACGATCTCAACCTGAAAATTGGAATTTTTTGCTTGATCTCTCTAGGGGGAAGTATACTAGCATAACTTCTTCCGCTAGGGAAATAGTGGGGCATATGAAAAAATCATGAATTTTTAAATTTTTGATGAGTGGAAGTGTTGATCTGAAAAGCGCTAGTCTTTGAACCAATGTAACAGGTACCTCATTTCAAAGAGGGGAAAAATGTAGACAATTAAAATCGTCCTAGTCGATATTGCACACTTGAATTTGATTTTTAATACCATTTTCATCCTAAATCACCTCTTTTCTGCCATTTAATTAAATAATCTTAAATTATTTAATTGAATTCATTGTTTTCTCCTATTAATCAAATAATTGACATTATTAGGTTAATTCATCCCCTTTCATGCTAATTTTCCTCTTATTTAATAAGATAATGTGAATTATTTAATTAAACTCCTTAAGTTCTTTCATTTGATTAAATAATCTTAATTATTTAATTGAATGCCATTAATCCCCCTTTTATTAAATAAAGTTAATTGTTTAATGAAATTCCTAATTTCCTCCATCATGCACAATTAAATAATGTTTTAATTATTTAATTATCTAATTTCTTTCATCCTCCCACTTGCAAAGGAATATTCCTCCATTTCCACTCCCTCCAAATGGGAAATATCTTGTAACAACTTCCTAATTTTTAGAAAGTGTGCTTCTTCAAATCAATGAGATTCATTGATTAAAATCCTTGATCCTTGTCAACTTGCAATCTCATCCATTGATTGGATTCTTAATCCATGCCAACTCCTCTTATTGATTTTCATCCATTGATTGATCAATTCAATCTTGACTATTGATTCAACTTTTTTTCCTATAAATAGTCCTCATTTCTATGAGAAGAGGATCCATCTTCATTTAGAGCATCAAAATTATAGCCATTTTTATCCACATTCATTTAGAGTAATTGCATTATAGTTAATTTTAGAGCATTCTTCATGAGCATTTAATCATTTAGCATACATTTTAGTTAAGCTTTGCATCCATTTTCATCAATCTCCATCAATGGCTTCCATCTTTAAGCTTGTTTCAACCAAGGTATTGGGAAAGGGTTGAAATTCCACATCAATGCAACACCAATCCCCTAATGGGATGAGGTTTGAGGCTTTAAATAGGTAAATCCATTATGCATTTCCATTTTATTTCATGTTTAATGGCTTCTTTTTTTATTGTTTTCAAGAATTTCATTGGAAGCTTGACTTAACTAGTTAGATATTGGTTAATTCTTGTAGTTTAATCATGTTTAGCTTAGATTATGATCATGCTCACAAATATCATATTATTTAATTAATTATTTTGTTTCATCCTATAATTAATTAATTAAATATCATACTATTTAATTAATTATTCCATCCCACCATATAATTAACTAAATATAATGTTTAATTAATTATCCTATAGTCTTCCCTAAATTAATTAGCTTTATCCACATCTTAATCCTCATTAATATTTTTTCTAGATTTTAATTCTTCCCATTACCCCAAACTTGTAGACATCTGACATGTGTCATACAAGCCTCTTAGTGACTTGCATGTACGTGTTACTATCCATCTCCAAGTCATACTTTGACCTCTTCTCTCATTGGATGCTCACACATGTGTGAGATTTGTAACTGAGGATTTCTTTTAGGTTTGATTAGGAGTGTTAGCAATAAATCAATAAAGACAATGAAACCCAAAGATCTATCGAGTACAAAGGAAATCAAATACTAAAACAGTTATACATGTTTCTCAAAACTTCCATGATTACCTCCATAGTACCTTCTTACTTGCTAGATGATGTGTTGCCCTCAGATCCATTGTGCGAGCAATCTGCAAATGTCTAAGTCCTACAACAAGCTTTGAAGGATTTATGCAATGTCTAAATGTCTATGCCTAAACAATGCTAAGACTTAATCAACTAAAAATAAGAATTGCTATGAAAGTATGAGTGTGTAAGTATAAGAATGCAATATGCCTATAATATGTCAACTTGTGCGTGTGTAATCGAAAAGTGAGAGGAAAATGGCATTTTATAGAAAATGTCATTTTGAATGGACGGGTGAGATTAATTCATGACGAGAACCTAAAATGAAAAGTCCAGATTAAATCTGAGAATCCCTAATTAGGGTTAGGGAAAATTCATTAATCGAACGGTCAAAATACAATCTTAGATAATTGGATCGACGATGGAGAATAAATGAGATAAATTAATTAGAAAATAAAGATTTTTGAAAATCAAGAAGATAAAGACTGCCTGATTTGTGAGATTCGAAAAATCAAGAAGATAAGAGTTGGACTGAAGATCAGATTTGATAAAATCAAGAAACTGCTTGCTTTATTTTATTTTTAGAAGAAAGCTACCAATTTGAATTAAATCCACTCAAAATATGGAGTTTGTGAAATAATAAATAATCTTTTCAGATTATTTACCAAAATGGATTGTCAATTAAGATTGTGATGACATTTTAAATAATTTTATTTATTTAAAATGAGAGGAATATTAATTTTGACAATTAAATAATTAAAGATAATTATTCAATTTAGAAGATATGATTAAGAATTAAATAAATTAATGAATTTATTTAATTGTGAGGATTAGTGACATATTAAATAAATAAATGAAATTCATTTATTTAATAATCAGGAAGAAATAAATGAATTAAGGTAATTAAACAAATTTAGAAATTTATTTAATTAGAGGAAGACTTAGACAATTAACGACGTATTGAATAAATAAATAAGATTTATTTATTTAATAATCATGAAGAATAAAAGGACATGAATTAATTAAACAATTATGAATTATTTAATTAATAGTCGAATGTGGACCAAGGACATAATTAAATGTCATAATTATGCTAGGATGAAAGTGGTTAAAATAGAGCTTGCAGGCTTAGGTCATTTTTAGGTGTCTACAAGATCCTCTTCCCCATGGAGCCACCCTACACTTTCCATTTATCACCAATTGTCATATCTTCAAGGCCTACTCATCTTACACTTTTCCACTTTTGTTATCACTTGTCAAAATCTTATTCTTCCCAATGTGTGCTCAGACATGTGTGAGCACACCTTTCCCTCCACTTGTCACTTTCTTGTTCTTCCCAATATCAAGCACACCTTGCTCTCTTTCCAATGCCACATTTCATATTCACATGTGTCCACTTTGTGGCACTTGTCACAATGTTAAGCCTTCACCATCTCCTTCAATCTCCACTATCCATTTCACAAGAAGATCTCAACCCTCCATTCCTTCACCCAAAAATCTATGAATTCAAGCCTTCTCATCCCATTTTTTATTATTCAATTTTATTTGGCCTAATTATGCTGAAAATTTTCTAAAGAGCAGTGCACAATTATCAACACTTGAGAAAATCAACAAGTTTTTGGGTGCAAAGATTGAGAGCTCAATCAATGGAGGTGAAAATGTTAAAGGTATAACTCATTTGTATGCATTTATTTCGTGTTATTATTGATTTATCCTTAGTAGAATTTTCTCCATCTGCATGTTCAAAAACATTTTACACTTCCAAACATATTTATGTTTCATGGGCATGTTGAAGATAGTTATTACAAATTTTACCCATAAGATCTAAAACTTTTTATTGTCACTATAATCCTCAACCCAAATCAATATTCATTGATTGTGAGTTGATCTAACTTCATAAAGAAAGAAAATATAAATAAAGAGATTAAAAAAAAAAAAAAAAACCAAAAAAAAAAGAAAGAGAAAAGTAAACTAAATTAATTATCTAGTTGATTTAGGTAACCTCTACTATGGCTATAGACACCTAGTTGGTAGTAGAGCTATTCTTATAGTGTGATCAAAGATAACTCTATTGGGACTATGAATGCCTATCTTGTAGCATATAAATGTCCAAGTGATCAATGATTATGTGTACATACATACATACATATTGTAATAGACCTGTAATTAGTTAAAGGTGAGATTAACTACTAGCTCAATGACTAGATTATGATGACACATTCTTGCATACTCTAGAAAGGTAATAAACTCACACAAATACACTTAATTTTTCTAAGAATTGGATATTTTAGTGTGATCATTCTACCCTTTGTTAGTTTTCTATTCATCTTTTTGTTATGGTTTTGTTCAACCAAATATGTTGGGTTAAATAATTGCCTAATTTATCTTAAATTCTCAAGAGTCTTCCCATAGTTGAATCAAATCATTTGTTTTTCCTCACACAACACACCCCATTTTACCTTAGTAAAATGTGCAACCTATTTTGATTTTTGATTTCATGTTTCCAATATTTTCAAGCTTTTTAAGTTTTTTAAGTAGGACCTTTATTTTGGATCCTTTTGGTATGTTTATGCTAGTCTTCTTAGGTGCATTTAAGTTAATGTTTCATGTAAAATATAAGGGGGTCCTTTTATATTTCTTTGGGAAGAAGTTGAATTTGAATATGTTGTGTTTAGAATCATATGTAGAATTGTGTAGCTTCCACAGATTTAGGGATTTTCTTCCAAAGTCCTTTGGAACTCTAGAATCCCACAGTGTTAAAATTTTATACTTGTGAGGAAGTTCACATTTTAGAGAATCTTCCCTTTCTTGCATGTAGTCTTGAAACCTTGGAATCGCCACAATTTTTTTTTATAAAATATCCTTTATATTTTGAAAGCACAAAACCATCACAAAGTTTGAACTTCCTCAATATCTTTGCATTTCAACATAGTGTGAGTGTGTGGGTTTGAGGACCGTTTAAGAAATTTTTCCTAGCTTCTAACATTCATGAATCCTCTCAATTTCTATATCTTTACTTACTATAAGTTTATGGATTTATATGACTTAGGAGGACATCTACAAATATTCCATATTCCCCACTTCTTCCCACACTCTACAGCTACCCAAAACCTTGATATATATTTATCATCCACACATATGAATAAAGTCATAAATAAAATGGGTTTTCCTTATCCATTATTCATGCAAAAAGAAATCAACTAAGTGCACTCTTACTTCCAACTATCAAATCTCTCATAGATTTTCTCATTCAATTTTCTATTCACCAATTATTTTCAAGCTCTTAGTGAGTTACAATTACAATATTTCATGTGTGACATCTTTTAGGACATAATATTGAAGTTTTAAACTTTTTTCATGTGCATCCATCCAAGTAGATGTTAGATTCTTCACTCTATAAACTTTTATTTTATGGATTAAAGTATGATTGGGTCAATTTTAAAAAAAATTATTGACCTTTAAATTTATTTTACATGTAATTTAAAGTTCTTAGTAATTAGGTTTTTTCATTAGTATATATTGAGATTCACCATTAATTATAAAAACCCTAGAAATATCAAGTATGTATGCATCACATATTAGATTTAGCTCTCTAAAAACAATCAAGGTCACACATCATTATAATTTGTTAATCTTATTAGCATTTTTCCCTAGGTAGCTTATGGAATCTCAATCCTAAGATGGCTATTTTTGGTCAAATCCCTAAGTTCCTTTTGATATCTATATTTCTACAACATGAAAACTAGGAATTTTATAAAACTTTCATATATATATTTTTTCCAAAGTTTGTACTTCTTTACATCCTTTCAAATTTTATATTTCTATATAGTGTGAGCATGTAGGTTTGTATAACCTTCAAGGATATTTTCTAATGCTTAAAATTGGATTTCCATCTAACCTCCACATATTTGTAAAAGTGAAACTTTGAGAGATTGAAAATCTAGAGGGATGTACATCAATATTCCAAAGTATTGAGTTCCTCCCAAACTCTTGCTTTCAACACTACATTTTGACATGTCATATTGTGGGGTTCTCAAGGATATTTTCCAATGTTTCATAGTCTATTTGTCCTTTTAAATATTTCTTTTGTACAAGCATATAAAATGATAAAAAATGAATGTTAAATGATTCTTCCTTTGAAGTTTATAACACTTATTACTCATCTTGTCCATTGTAGGAATATTGTATGACCACTTCTATAGCTAGATTAATGAAGTATGAGTTCAATGGAGTTGTTCCTTAGCCAAGGATTTCTACCACCCTTGAGGAAATTTTAAATATAAATTTGGGTCATATCAACCAAGAAAAGTTCAAAACTAGGATGTTTGGAGAGACAAAAATGGTAAGAGCAAGGTGCAAGGTAAGAAATGGGATAGTGCAAGTAGTAAGATTTTGAATTCAATGCAATCCCCTAAATTTATTATGGCACGTCGAAAACATGACCCTAGAACCAAAATAACTTATGGGAGTAGAAGATGAGGTCCTATTGGAATTGAACCTAGACAACATAGTCAAGGCCTTCCAAATCCCTCAACATTATGAGGTAATTTCATTAAAAATGGAGGATAAAGTGGATTTCTTCAATTAAGACCCTAAAACAATCCTAAAATTATTGAATAAGAAGTGGATAGTAAATCCTAGGACCACAATCTTAAAATTTCCCATGCTACGAGTGAAAGGTAATTTCCAAATAAAAATAAATGACATGATGAATATACTAAAAATAATAATGGGTTGCTATCTACTAAAGACTTCTTCCCATCGATGATAAGGTTTATCTTAATTTTCCTATAAGATAAACTAATGTTAGATTAGGCCACCTAGTTGAGTGATAGAATCCACGAGCCATTGTAGAAGGAATGGGATAAAAAGAAGATTTCATATGACATCATACATTGTACACTTGATGGCTAAGAAAGATATATTACAAGGAATAATTAGAAATGGAATCACTAGGGAGGCTTCTAGATAGGTGAAAGGATTTGAGTTTAAAGAAAGTGAAGAAAAATGTGGAAAATTCAAATAAGCATTTTATTTTATCTACTTAAAAATTTGAAGGGGTCATGAATAAAAGGTTATTTTTAGAGGCTACTAAGGTCATCTTAGAGCATGGAAATTATTTCATTCAATTTCCAAAATTCGCATACATTAGGATAGGTAGATTCATAGGGGTGACATTTAGATTGCCTAAGTATATCACTAACACAATAGAATTGTAGGAGGTAACCAAGTAACTCTATGAAACACATAAGGACCTAGTAGATAAGTAGAAAAATAGAATTTAATTCCCATTACTATTGATTCCTACGCTTGATCCTCATTTCTACATGTCAAGGCCTTAGATTCAAAAATATAAAGGATGAATTTGTATATTTATGACACTAGAAATTATTTTGATCTAAAAGGAATTTTGGAAAATTATATTGGATCCCACCTTAAGCATGTGCCTCATGTAGAATATTATTGGGAAAATTATGAAAATGAGTACACTATAATGCAAATGGAATTCTTAAGGATAAGTGCCTTTCAATAAGGCCTTCAAAATAGAATTTGTACCTTATGAAATTTAGATGATGCAAAATTCATAAGTGAAGTGTATAACAACAAAAGAATTTACCAATTTTCTATTCCTCTTGTGGACCGGTCTGATGAAAAAGAAACCTAAATGGAGAACCTTAGTAAGTAGGTAATTAACTATAGCCTAAAAACCAAAGTAGAGGAATTAGAAATTCCTAGAAATAAGGTCGCAAAGAAAGGATGGAATATAAAAGGAGGTTGAGTAACCAAAAAAGAGAAGGATCCAAAAATGTAGAAGGAAAAAGCGCTAAAAATGTAAAATGAAAAGAAGAGGAAGATACTAGAGCTACAACCATGTAACTTGAATGTGTTGGATGAGAAGGAATATATATAAGAAGATTCTACCCTAAAGAGAAAGGCCAAGTTAATTTTAAAAATTTGGGATAAGACTAAGGATGGACAAGAGAGAAAGCCCAAGGTAACATTCCAAGTTGGGGACAATACTAAGGATGCCCAAGATTTTGTAGCTGCTCCAATTTCTTGAGATCCTAATACACAAAGGTAAGATCTATGTAAAATACCTATCTTCATCATCTAAATTATCAATTCAAATTATGTTTCATTATCTCAATTATAGGCCTTTAGGCAAGTGCCACCTCTAGGATTAGATGCAAAATAAAAGAAAGAGTAATCCTCTAGGGTTGAGAAGGATGAAGAGCATGGCCAAGTGGAAGAAGACACACAAGAAGAATAAAATTGTATGAATGGATAATACCTTGATGGAGGAGGTAGAGAATATCATGAATGACATGAAACACATGCTATAAGAAGTGAAATAATAATAATAATAATAATAACTAGATATAGAGAAATGGGTTCAAAATGAATCATGCTAGTTGAAGGATCCTTAACCAAGTAGTTCAATGTATCATCTATGCTTGCATGGTTGGACGTCATTATTTAAGAAGATAAAGAGAATTGTAAATCTAATTTCAATGGATTTATCTATCATTTTTTCCATGTTGAACATTCCACCAACAAAGAAGAAACCCAAAATAATATCTTTCATATTCATAGATGCCTCTAGCACAAGGATTGTAGAAATTTCCACCCCTTTGGTGGGTAAGGCTTAAAGGTAACTATTTCCATTAGACTAACAAATCTCTAGGATCAACTTATGTAAGTAGACCAAGGAGGCATACATCCAAGACATACACACTATTATTTATGTTGTGGTTTCCTACATGCACATAGACCAAAATCCTAAACAAGATTTGAACGAGAAAGTCCACCAATTGATTAAGTTTAACAAGTTGATAATTCCTTTACAGACATTGGATGGAACTCTTACTAATCCAATGGTGATCTCACAATGTTATAACCCAATTTTATTTCATATTTATTTAAATACGACAAATTGAATTGTTGATGAAATTCAATTAAATATTAAATAGAGTTATGGAATATTCACATGTTGAATATGAGGAGTTGACTAATGTTGACTTTATGAAATCATGAAAACTTTTTTTTATATATTTCATCATGGATTGAACGTTAATGATCAATTTGCAAGTATGTGCAATAGCAGGGTGGCAGGATGAAGGACGAGAACACGGTTGAAGTAGGATTTTTTAGCCAGATTAAATGGTGAGCCAGTTGGAATCTAGGTGTACACACCACATAAGGGCATGATGATTTGCATTTTAATCAAATTGCGTATGTCTGAGAATGAGAATTTATTGATTTGAACTAATTCCGTTTTTGGAAATATATGGCTTGTAGATATAAAATTTCCCATTTAAAAATCTATGTTTGATGAAACAAAATAAAGATTTCTTTATATATAGAGAGAGATGCTCAAATTTGAATTTAAGTTCTCTTTGAAAGTAATATTGTATGGAACCTATAATCCATAACAAACAATTACACAAGGAAGTAAATATATATATAAAATATTTACATATACATATATACATGTATGTACATAAGATTTGAATACATACATACATACATACATACATACATACATATATATATGTGTGTGTGTGTGTGTGTATGCAAGTGTAAAAACTATGGTAAATGAGAATGGGAATCATTTAAATAAGCATAGAAAAATAAATAAATAAATATAAATATATATATATAGGTATATATACATACATATATATAAATATATGTATGTTTGAATACTTATTCAAATGTATATGTGTTGAATTCAAATGAGAACCGACAACATACTAATATTGGGATTGCTAATTAAGAACAACTACGAAGATGGAAATAATGTATGCCACAAATTTAATGGTGAAACTTGAATTGTGTAGTGGCCGATGGCTAGGCCATAATGCCTCTGCCCTGGGCATGCAAATAAAGATTGTTGTTTCCATTTTTGAATAACACACAGGCAATGTGGCAAAAAAAATAGAGGAAAAGGTGGGCCGTAGGAAGAAAAAGTAGAGGATCTCAAAGGAAAAATCCAGAGAAGCTTAATCGATTCAGTATTGAGGTAATCTGAACCATGCAAATATAAACTCATTTTATTTCCAATCTTTCATTCTTTAATATCCAACGATAACAAATTTTCATTTTGTATGTCACTTTCATTTTTTCTGTAAGAAGCCATTGCCTTAGGCTGAATGGCTTAATGTCAACCTCTATGGGTCACTTGTTTGCATTATGTGTATAAGATCATGCTTTAGGAAGCCATGCGGCTAGCTCTAAGAGCTAAGACGAGCCTTTGAGTGACAAGCTCAAGCGGTTCTTCCTTGAGGCCACACTCATAACCATGCCATATGATGGCATTTGTATACTTTGCACCATTTATTTTATATCTCACTATGAATAAACAGTGGTGGGGATCAATTTAGGATTCCCTTAGAAGAGGGTTTGTAACCCTGTAGATTTCTTTCATAAGATTGTCTGCCACTCTAGTGGATGTCGAGGCTTGTAATGTTTCCAAAGCTGGACATAAACTCATGTTATATCTAAAATTTCAAGCCTGTAGGGCTATCACAATTAATCCACTAACCATATAAGTGATTCATCCTTTACATAATCGGGATCAATTATGATCCAAGGGAAGTGATGACCCCTATGTATGTTGTATTTTCTTGTTTTTTATATCGAACCCTACTATTAAAATGGGACAAAAACTTCAAATGGGAATTGTTTTTTTAAAGACTTGAATGAATGTCGGTTGTCTTGCTATGAAGCCAACCCCATTTAATGAGGACAGTGGATGGAAAAACCATGTAGAAATAAAATCAAGGTCAACGTGTAGAACATCCTTGCATGCATGGAAATAGACAGTAAAGTACATAGGCAAAGACTTTGAATATAATTATGAAGATCTTGACCATTAGGATATGGTTAATAGCTTGATATTATGGTATGTTGGGAAATACTATTTTCTTCTGAATATTTTCATATTGTTCCTTATGCTCGATACAGGGAAGATTATTACTTCAATATTTTTTGTACAATGTGAAAGAATCGTACTGTTTCTTCTAATTGATAGTGATTCATATGCTCATTTCTTATAAGAACAACTAGAGATTCTATAACAGGGCAGTGATATTATTTTATTTTTTTAAACTGAATTGTAGAATAGAGAATATGAATGTTCTATTGTGTTGCAACTATGTTCTATTTATAAGTGTTTAAACGATAAATGTACATATGTGAACAACACGCTTATAACTGTATAGTAGGAAAAGTACTTTTTTGTTAAACCAAGAATGTACATAAGCAAATAGCTAGAGGGAAATAGTAAAGGTATGCTCAAATAGTATGTATGAAACTATAAGGCTTGTATTGTTCACTTGACAATGAAAGGTCAACTAGAATACTATCTAAGTTTGCAAATCTGAATTAATGTATATTTTTTAGAATGTATGTGTCATGCCGTAAAATTTATATGAAGGAAAAAATACAACCAACAATTTTTTTTGAACAATGCTACAAAGTGCTAGTTGAAAACACAACATTCGATAACCATGCACATGCATGGTTGTATACTACTCGCGTCGAAGAATGTTGCTCACGCAACGTCAGTATCAACATGCCGCCTAAGCGTGGGATGAAGGGGAAAAAAAAGAGATCGGGTATGTAGAGTCCATAGTGCCCACCCTTAAACATCTTTTGGTCAACCCTAAGGCGTGGGTTACACTAGGTTTACATAATGTACCTTTTACCGAAACATTAGTATTCATGGGGTTACATCACATCCTAGAGTTATGCTTATTACAATATTGTGACGATGGTGCTAGGGTTATAGCTTGAATGAGCAACCTCAATTTAAAATTTTATTATAATAATAGTATTATCTCTTTCCCTTAAGAAACATCTAGCTTTTAATCAATGAGATAATTTTCTTATCTTATAAATTACCTTCTCGGACAAAATGGTTGACCTTAATAAAATTTGTCTTATTCAATTTTGCTAATTCTAAGAGAACAGTGCATATTATCATGGGGAAAACTTTGTATATATTCTTATGTATATGTATATGTAAATACAATAGTAACATTTCCACATTTAAGTTTAAGCTTATACGTATATATAAAAAATCATTATAAACAATTCACTTTTCTTTAACAATCAAATTATTTATATTTTATTATATATATATAATTTGTAATGTAGTAATTAATATAAATTTAGTGATAATGTAAGATTCTTCCAAATAAGTTAGTATATATAAAAAATAATAATATAAAAATATTTCTCACCTTTTTATTTATTTATTTAAAATCTTTAATTGAATTTTAAGGAAATAAAATCTGATTTTTTTAATTTTATTTTTTAATTTTTAATTTAAAATCTTTAATAAAATTTTGAGGAACAAAATCCCATTTCTATTTAAAACTCTTGATTAAATTTTAAAGAAAAAAAATCTGATTTTTGTTTAAAACCTTTAATTAAATTTTAAGAAAACAAAAATCTAATTTTTATCTATAAACTTTAATTAAATTTTAAGGAAACCAAATCCCATTTCTCTCTATTCATGACATCCCATCCTATATCCATTTTAGAATTCAAAATGCTCTGAAATTGGGGA
Source organism: Sequoia sempervirens (assembly GCA_007258455.2). Taxonomy (NCBI): domain Eukaryota; kingdom Viridiplantae; phylum Streptophyta; class Pinopsida; order Cupressales; family Cupressaceae; genus Sequoia; species Sequoia sempervirens. The sequence goes on from VDFB02012017.1 coordinate 53,247, forward strand.
AAGACTTCAAAGTTTCTTAATGTTACAAATAAAGCAACGACCAAATTGCACTGCTCTTGGTCGAGTTCTTCCTTGTTATCCTAGTTTACTTGAAGAGCCTAAAGAGGAAAGGAAAGGAGGGTGTAGGATGTTATCAAGTGTCTCATTTTCAAAAAGGTGGTTCATAAAAGGAGAAAAAGGTGCTTGGGGGGATTTGTATTGGGCATTGTGGTATTCACAGTTAGTGGTTAGGAGTAGGAAATGGATTCCCTTACACAAAAAAATATTAAAAGATTATCATATTAATTCCTTAATGTTTGGAAGTTGTGGTAACATCTCCAAGAAGGTAAAACTTCCTTATTTTTCCAAGAACTTAAGTGATCAACCTTATGGTTGTGAGTTAACTCTATAACCATGCACCCTACTAATCCTTAGATGAATCCTTACACTCATGCAATTTTTAAAACCCTTGATGAATTATCCACTTGAATGTGATGGAGTATGAGAAGCCCTTTAATTTAACATAGAAGGTCTATAAGATTGGATAAGTAATATAAATCAAGTGATAAGAAGTTTATTTTGAAACCTTTAAAGAGAAGAGAATTGTGTTGTGTCTTGTTGCTTAAAAATAGTATTTCCTTTATTTCTTAGGGGATTTTGAAGGCCTATATGCTTTCTAACTAAAGAAGAGCTGAAAATTTTGTTAAACTTTCCATGGTAGGCCCATAGTTCAAAGGGTGTTTGAAATGTGTTGTTAGAAACCATTCCCTTAGATGACTTGTTCACTGTGTCATATAATAGAATTAAAGTATTATTCATATTGTTCCAAATTGGGTATGATATTATGATGTTTTCACTTCCTATAATAGATGAATCAGTGAGCCATGTTAAGTAGGATTATTTTAAATCAGAGAACTCCTCGTGGGGAGTCATATTCTCCAATTCTAAGATCTAATTACTTGCCTTGCCTTGAGAAACTTCCAAGAGGAAGTTAATCCCTAGAGGGGGAGGATGTGAGGCCTACTATTTGATTCACCCATTTGACTGTCTTTTGATTTGAATATGTTGACACCTTATGTGGTTTAGGCCATTTTGGATAATCATGGACATTGGATTTTACGTTGGGTTCCTGCTTATGATGCCTATGATGATGATATGCATGTTATGCTTTCTTATTTGATATGCTCATGATGATATAATTATTATGTTAAGAATGGATAAGCGGTTATGATATATAATTGATAAGATGTTAAAATTGGTTTAGATGAATATGCCATTTCTTTATAACAATGTCATGACTAGATATGAATTTATAGAATATGTTATCGCTTGAGGAATGATAATTGTGGATATTGATATTTAAATTTATTAATTTCAAGATTTGAATGTGATAATTAGGTATATATGGATTTGTTGAGTTAATTATTGATTATAATGCAGTGGATATATTGAAACGTGGAAATTGAGTGTGCAAGTACACGCCCATGGCCAATGGGATTGGAGGTAACCAAGGGTACCCGATTTCTGTTAGCCAAGTGAAACCCACTATAGTCCATTTGGAGAATGGACCATAGCCTTTATGTTGTATTTTATTTTGTGATTAAAATATTTAATGTTGAATCTTGTGATTATGTTTTTTAAGGTCAACCAAACTTGTGATGAGGGTTTTGGGGTATGTTGGAAATTCTTTTATTATGTTTAAGTTTCAATTTCTTTTGATGGTTTTTAAAGGTTGAATTATTCCTTAAATTGGGTTAGTTGACCCTTAATTAACCCCTAGGATGGTCACCTATGGTTTAGGGGTCAAATCAAACCCATAACTTGTTAAAATTGCAAGTTGTGACCCTTCTTAATTAGCCATTAAGAAGGGTGACGGGTTTTTGGGGATGGAATTGGAGTGTTGGCTCCAAAATCTCATTTATGAGATTTGAAAGCCTTATTGAGTGTTGAGCACTCTTTGGCCTTTCACTCCCCCAAAAGTGCTCACACATGTGTGAGAATTTGTGGGGAGGTGTGTCCATAGTAGTGAATAGGAGGTTGACATGTGTCACACTCTCCTCCAAGGGTTTCCAACCCTTGACTCCTATTTGAATCCTTTGGAAAGCAAAAGAAGGGGTTCTTCTTTTTGGGTTGGTGTTTTTGCTTGGGAGAAGGAAGATCTTGCTTGGTCTTGGAGGAGTAGAGATTTGGAGCCCATCTTCAACCTCCCTCATTGTTGGCTTGGATTTGAGGTAGGTTTTACTCTATCTTTATGTATGTTTCTCTTTTCTTTTCTCTTTGTATGGAAGTATGAGAAGATGGGTTATATGGGTTGTTTTTCCATTTATGTGCCTTTGCATTTCCTTGTGTTGGTCTTGGGTTGTATAGGATAAACTCACCCAATGTGGGAAGAGAATCCTTGTGGGGGATAGGAATGTGTAGGAACCTCTATGGGGAGATTTTTCCTCCTTTGAGAAGGAGAGGCACAAAAAGGTATGAGTACCTATATTTGCCTTCATGTAAATTTTACGGCATGACAGTATGCACAATTTGAACATAAGTAGGTGCATATATGTGTATGCACATAGACTTCGTCTATGTACATACACATACTTGTGACATACCTTCTTTTGTTTTTCTTTAGTACTTTATTTTAATGGAAAAATGCTTAAGATGTTAAGTAGAAATTAGTCTTAAGAATGAAGTGAGTGAATGATGAATTACTCTATAAGTCATGAATCTTTTTTTTTTTAAATTAAGCTTACTTACATTTGATAGACATTTAAGAAGAAGTAATTTGAATGTTGAACGTAACAGTTATACCTTAATTGACTAGAACATCTATGTGTAGTTGTTACTAGAGGGTAGATAGTTGTTTAGTAGAAAGTTACTTCTGGGACGAGTGCTGAAATGAATCAAAGAGTATAGGTTTGATTTACCATAACATATCATTTGTTGTTGTTGCAACACACTTTTATGCTTGGCCAAGAAATATTGTTCATTATGAATGCATGAATGAACTCTCTGATTTCACTCTTTTCCATTCCTAGCATGGATCTTGCACTTTATTTTTTCTAGCATACAAGATAGAATTTGCATGTTGATGTTGCGCACACACCAGATTCTACCTTGCAAGTTATTCTCTTGCTAAACTCTTCGTGTAGGGTTGGGAATTCTTCAAGATGAAATAATACAAGGGAAGCGTAAGCTTCGTGGTTGGGCGGTAAAGCACTTCAACCATGTTCTCATCCACCAGTGGAGGCGAGCTATGAGGAAGAATCCTTAATGTTCACAGGACTAATATAGTCTATGTTGTAACTTGATGTAACTATCATTTAAGTACTTGATGAGAAATGTACCTTGAAATGATATTATGGCTGTTGTGCAGTTTTCGCACACACGCCCCACTTGGAGTAGGGACCCTCTTTTTTTGATGTCTTTGACCTTTGGTTATATTGGATGTATCATTTTCGGGTCTTGACATGTTATTCTTGCTGGCTTTGACCCTGCTTTGAGGTTTGAATTGATTGAAAATGAGTTTTTGGCTAAGTTCGAGTTTTCACCTGGATCCGGGATTTTCCAGCGCTGGCGGATTCTCCCGGGCCCAGGTCCCTTGTTCGTTTCTGGCAGGATTCTCCGATTCCGGGTTTCTGCCTCACTTCGGGATTTTCCGGTCCTGGCGGATTTTCCCGGATTCTGCCAAAATCTCGACCTTCCTCATTTCCCCGGTTTCTGCATTTCCGCGCATTCTGGGATTTTCTGAAATTCCGCTTGGGGCTCGGGTTTCCGGACTTGTCAGAAATGTCTTATCGCGCACTAATGGTTGAGGTACCTTTGCTCAGGCGGGTATAAGGTCGGGTTTAGGGCATTTTCAGTTTCATTCTAACTTCATTGCTACCTTGTTGATTGCTCTGGCAATTGAGACTTTTATTTGTGGCTTTGAGAATCGATCTTGGTTCGTTTGTGTGAGAATTGCTTGAGCGTTGGTGTCAGTGTTTGCGTCGCTTGGACGTGTTTGATGCGTGGTCAATTTTCTGAGCTCGAATTCCGTTCGTTTTGATCCATGGTATGTAATCATTGCCCTTCTGCTTGCTTGGGGGGGTAATTGAAGGTTTTCGCATTGGGTATTGTTAGATTTGGGGTCAGCCCTTGATTGATTACGATTTCATATTTATAGAGTCGGGTTTGATCCGTTTTTCTGTTGAAGAACCCTATTCCCGTGTCCTATGAGCTTTATTTATCCATAAGATTGCGTATGTATCCTTTAGACGGGATTCTGGGTCGGATTGCTTGCTTGTTTTGGGCGCGAAATGTGTTATTATGCGAAATTAGGGTTTCCCTTGGTGTTCGGCCCAGAACGGAGGTTTTATTGTGTTTTGAGCGATTTTGTCCCTATATCATGTTGGCTTCCCTGTCCTGTGAGGATTCGAGTGCTTTAGGTAAGTCCTTAGCTAATATTTTAAAGCCCTAAAGCTCACTCTGGTTTTAATGGCGGAAATTTGATTATTAGATTAGGGCATCATTATTTTGATATGGGGATTCATCCTTTGCGTCCTAAGTTTTGTTACTTATCGCCGGTTTTGAGATCATTCGAGCTCAGGTGGAGTAGATCCCGTGGTCGTTTAAGTTTTGGTTCGCATTCGTCATTTTTCGGGTTTCCGAGGTCGTCGCGGAATTTTCCCGGTTTGGGCTTATTCCGCGGGCTGGGGTTATTTCCGGTGCATTTTAAGCTGTTCGCGAAAATCCGTTCCATCCGGATTTTTTCCGGATTTCCTGTACGGCTGTGTTCTTTTGATATTTTGATGATAGGATCGGTGGAACGATTGTCTAATGATTATTTCTTGTTGCCAATGAGTGAATTCAATGATTATCCTTTGATTTTTTCATCTGCACTAATGATTTATTTGACTAATGATGCTTTGGCAGCAGGAATCCGTCTGGGTCGGATTTCTCTGAAATTCCGCCCCGACGGTATTTTCCCGGATTGCATGATTTTCTCGGACTATCTGTTTTCTCCGGATCTCGATGGATTAGTAGTTAGCATTGGATTTTGATGGATTTACATGATTTGTGCTAACCTTTTGGATTGAAATAAGCTTCATAATTGAATTCTAATGATGGTTTTGGTTGTACAGGCTGAATCAGGCAAGGCGACTGCTGGGAAGGCTAAGGGTGGTGCAGGGGCATCATCCATTTCCGAGACAGAACGATTGAGACTGGATATGAAGAACCAGCTCCCAGAAAGTAAAATATCTTCCGTGTGGGCTGATGTATCTGACACTAACGTTGGTGCATGGTGATATGAGGAGTTCAAACAGAGAATGGCTGAGAAGGATCTGTCAGCTTTGAGACAAGGAATGATGAACTCTGGATTGGTGCATGTGGCAGGTTTCCCTCCAGCGGTTCAGTGTTATGAGCTGATCTTAGAATGTGCTAGACAGTATGACTTTGATACACAGATGGTGGTCAGCACTGAAGGGAGGGTCTTGGCGAACTTCAGTCTGGCCTCCATTGCACGAGCCTTCAGCATGCCGGATCTTCCTTCGGTCTGTGCATTGAACATTGATACTTCCAGGACCTACTATGAGAATGAGCCAGTCAAGGCTCAGCAGATAATCAACTCGTGGCTAGAGAAGCCAAAATCCCATCATTCGAAGTTGCCCAAACAGCTGCACAGGGTAAAATTCAGGCCAGAGGTATATGATGCCATCACACTTCTGAGCAGGGTGGCCGGATTGAGAAGTGCAATTGTTTTGGAGAGTTGGATGGTCCATGTGATCACCAAAATTAGTCAAGGGACCAACTATCATTGGGCAGGGCTAATTAGTGCTGAGATTGACAGACAGTTGAGAAATGTCCTGGAGGCAAAGAGATTCACTATGTCCTCGTATGTAGTATATGTGTTGGCTATCTCCTACCCCTACAAGGGCCTGAATTCGAGGGGAACAGTTGGACAGGACATAATTTATGAGGTTTAGCCGGAGTTGCATCTAGGGCACAAGGATTACAAGAGAGCCAATGATGCATTTACAATGCATATCACCCGGACGCTCCAGAATGCTGAGCATCTCAGATTATCCGATGGGGCCAAAGGACTGATCAAGAACTACGGAGCATGGTTCATCCAGTTCCCTACATTCACTTACCTCAGGATTGATGGGTGCCCAGTCGCTCCGTACAGGTTGCCTCGGTATCCCACTGACCACATTGTGCTGTTGGAGGTTGTGAGACAGATCTGTGAGTTCGATGCGGTGGTGAAGAAGGAGAAGCACAAGACAGGCTTCAGAGGAGATTTCCCTCTTGGGATTGGTGTGGGAGAGATGTGCCCGTCTATCCAATCAGCTCACACCACAGGGGAGGAACTGGCAGCCTATGGATTCTCCTTCCATTCGAAAAGAATGAATTTTGACATAACTGGAGAGGCTCAGAAGAGAGCTACCCGGGAGTATAGGCACAAGGATGATCTAGAAGACTACTGGGTCAACATCAAAGATGACCTTGAGGCGAGGAAGAAAAGATATTCTAGGTTGCCGGTGGAGGCCATTAGGCAATACAATGTTAAACTGATTCTGGATTAGCTTTATGATGACGGAAAACTAGTGCAAGACCACGCTTATGATGCGGTGAAGGGTAGGCCAACCGAAGATATTGACTGGAACGAGAATGAAATTACAGAGCTGGAGGATTTGATGGCTCCTATCATGAAGTTCACTTCCTCATGGATAAAGCATAAAATCTGGGAATTGGAAAGTGCAAAGGTGACTTGTACTTTTGACTTGATGGGAAATCTCAATCCCATGTCAACTTCTGAAGAATCCAGGGAAGACGACCCCAAAGGGAAAACAGTGAAAACATCGCCATTCAAGATAAAAGTCAGAGGTCCTAAGGAAGGGGCTGAACCTGAAACAAAGAGGAAGCCTAAGGGAAAGAGAAGATGGAAGACTCTAACAATCAGCAAATCCTCTGATGAGCAGGAGATGGAGAAAGCGGAAAAGGAAGATGCTCCTCCACCGCCAAAGAAGGCCAGGACAACAAGGACAACGAAGAAAAGTCAGGCTGCTTCAAGTGATGAACCTCCCATTGTTGATGTGGAGAGTTCCGGAGGGGAGAAGACAAAAGTATACATGAGGAAATCAAGAACTCCCTCTCCCAAAGATGCTGCACAATAGAAGGACTCTTCCCCAAAGCTGCCAGGTCTGTTTCTCCTCCACTGAGCATACTTGAGCCGGAAAATTCTGGTGAACATGAAACTAGCGGGGAGGCAGAACCATTCAAGGAAGGAGCACTCTTCGATGAAGCAGTAGGGCTGGAGGCTGAAGAAGAGGAAAGGTACACTTCTCCGTTGGTGCAATATGAAGATTCTCCGGAGATTGACTAAGGCCGCAGATCACCAGAGCCAGAGGAGAATATCCCTGCCAAGACTCCCTCACCGGTGCAGCAAGAGGCGGAACTTGAAGAGGTGAATCCAGGTGAGCAGCTTCCGGAGAAGGAGGATGATAAGGCAACAACTGCAGAGAAAGTGACGGAGGAGCCGGAAAATGCCGGAGTGGAAGAAATCTGGACTGACCCTGTAGCCCCGGACTGGCTTGAAAAGGAACTTGCGAGGAAGAAGCAAGTGATTGTTGAGGACACCCCCTTAGACTGGGATGAAATGTTGTCGAAAATTGGCAAAGGAAAGAGGAAGAAGGCTGCAAAGGTCATCTCCCGGGTGGAAAGGGATGAAGCGCACAATAGGGTAGTCCACATTGCCACCCCTGCAGCGGATAAAATGAGGGAGGATATTACAAGCCAGGACTATAATGTCCAGACAATCAACCTCGGGCCGGCCTCCATGGAGCAGGATATTGAGGAGTTTGAGGGATCCAGTGCCGTAATTGTGGATAGGTTGAAAAAGGAGACCCAAACTAAACATGAGCTAAAGAAGGAGAATGAACGGTTAAGGAAGTGTTTGGAGGAGGTTATGAAACCTTTGCAGTCACTTCACCCTTCTTCATCTGCTACCCCTGTCTTTCTGCCTAAGGAGACAATTTCTGGAATTGAAAAGATGAAAACCTCTGCTCAGGCTACCACGAACTGGTTAATGAGTGTACAAGCAAAAGGAGATGATGCTATCAAGACAGTTTTATCTATAGGGAAGGATGCAGTCCGGGCAAAGGAGTTGTTGGAGTATATTATGTCCCAGGATAAGAATGATATGGATCTCCTACTGCAGAAATCGAAGGTTATCTTGGGACACGGCAAGGATCAATTGGCTAAAGATGGAATCCTTCCTTCCTCAAGGGTGGATGAACCGTGGGAGTGGTTCGAAGCACTGCAGATCAGGCAGAAGGCTTTGAAGAAAATTTTAAAGAGAAAGAAGCAAATTGATGGTGAGCTTACTGTAGTTTATGACGGATGCATCGCCTTCTTTGAGATAATGACAGGAAGGAAGAAGATGGCTCCCAAATATCTGAACTTGGAGCAATTGAAGGAATGGTGGCATGAAATTTATGCCCCGGATTCTGATGGATTTGTCACCGGCCACCTACTTGATGATGCAACTACCTACATGGCGGTGACAGATAAATATTTGGCCAGTAAGGAGGATTGGAACAAGACTGTTGAGCGGTCCAAGGAAGAAATAGGCTCAATTAAATATCGTCTCAAGGTCTTGCCGTTGCCACCTGTTGCTGAGCTGGACGGAATATTCTTGAGGGTCCGAGGGTCATCCGGACAGAAGAAGGATAAAGGGAGCGGCAGTTAATGCTCATTTTGAGATTTGTGCTTCCCTATTACTATGGGGCATGCATTGGACTGGACTTCCTTGGGGACTGTGTCAGAGCCGACTTGGATGATGGCATTTAATGTGTGCCTTAGTTCGTTTCCTTGGCCGACCTGTTTTGGCGGTTTTATTATTTTGAAAAATGTTTTGGCTGGGCCGACATGTCTTGGGGGGGAATTTTCTATAAATGGGCGTTCTTGCCTCATTGTAAGGGTTAGATATTGGTTAGCTAAGCAGTAATAGAGATAAGCAAGAGCAATAGTTAGAATTTCTTAGTCTCTTCTTGAAGCAAATATTGTATCAGAACAGTTGAATTGTTGCAGATTTTGGTGATTAATGCAATTGGAGACATTGTGGTTTTCCTGGTGGAATCCTTTGTGTTATTTCATCGTGCATGGTTCTTATTGTTCCATCTTTAAATTGCTTGAAGATTTAAGGCTTAGTATTCGGAAATAGATTAGTTTCAGTTGGATAAATGATGTTTAGGATTTCATATTTGGAATGTTTGTAGCTATCTCTGGTCTATACTCCCAGTAACTATCTGATTGTAGTAGGCTGGAAAAGTCAACCTGGACCGTATATTCAATGTGCTTAAGTTCGATTGTAGATGCATGTCTATGATTTGAAAATCTGAATTCCTCAGAAGATTGCCCCGTTCTTGTGAGATTGCTTTGTGGGTCGGAATGAGAACTGGTTATTTGAGATAGGTCCATTTCAAATATATGTTATTTACATTGTTTGTCCCTTCAGTAATTTAAATCTTATCACTTCCTTGCACCCTTATCTTTTGCTATTTCTTTATTATTCGGTTAGATTTAGGGTTTGAAGATCATCATATTGTTAGATTTGATAAATTGAAAGATACAGTTTGCTTGTAGTAAGGTCCGATTGTGATTATCAGCATTTCACATTTTATCTGAGTTGTTTATGCATGGTTATGACCTAACACCCGAGAGACCTTGGGGTGATTTTCAGTAATTTATTATTGAGGATTACCTTTCAAGAGAGATAGAATATTGTATTTTGTCTGAGTTGTTGCTGTGCAGAAAACACCATCAACAATGGCCTTTGGTGCCAAGTTAACATGATATTGTAATTTAACTTTTGAATAGAATAAAAGAATCTTTGAATATTTTTAAATGGACATGTATAGCTATGATTGAATTTAACCACTAGTTATGTCTCTTTAAATGGGAGTATATTCATGTGTCTTTTGCAATGATATTAAATAAGTAATAATTAGGAATAGGTTATTACATTTGGTATTAGAGCTTAGGGTTCAGCTCTAGGCCTTTTTGATTCTAGCATAGTTGACTAGGGTAGTTACCCATTGACCTAAAATTGGAAGTCGTAAGAATTGACTAAACCTAAATTTAATGCAGGAATGGGAAGGTCAAAGGCAGGATGAAGGAAAGGGAAAACTATTAGAACCCCATGCAAGAATGATGTAAAGAAAGAAAACACCAAGGCAAAGGTTCCAATAGAAATCCTCGATGATAATGAAACTCTAGCACAAGCCCTTAGACAACTCAAGCTAGAGAGAAGCTTGAAGATTGAGGAAAAATGAACACCTAAAATCAAAAATCCTTCTGCAATCCAAGACTAGCCTTTAGGGTGTGGACCCAATGCACCCTTGTTGACGAAAGAGGAAAAGGAGGGCCTACGTGCTCAACCATCCTCATTTGTAAAGTTTGATGTAAAATTGGATGATGATCCAGAGGAATTTCCTCTAACTAACACTGAGAAATCAGAATGATGTAGCCTAAAGCATATTGTAAATAAGGGTCTATTGACTCACCTTAAATATAAATAAAATCTAAATATATTTTGGTGTGTTCAATGGAAGACTCTAGAATGTGTGTATCTTCCATGAATGTGTATGTCTATTATGTTAAAGGATGCATGCATGTGAAATTTTTAAAATGTAACATAAGAATGTTTACTCGTAGAACCTTGTGTTGAGATGTGATGAATGTGACTATGTTGCAGGATAAGTGTGGGACATCATGGTGACCACTAGGCAAGACAGTGGTGGAAGTGGTTCTGATAATGGAACAAACAAGAGGTTGGAACAAATTCTGGAGGTTCTAAACCGACAAGAGTCTTGCATGGATCTTATTTAGCAAGAAGTCTGAGTGGCACACGAGGACCGAGACCGCAGGAATGCAGAAGGCAATCAAGAAGACGGTGGTCCAGGGGCAGGTTCGCAAGAGTGAATTGAGGAAGAGCTCAGGAAAGACCTAAAAAGAGTAGCATCGCCCAAGTTTGATGGAAAGGCCATCGGAACAAGAGATAAGGCTTGGATTATAGAAATGGAAAAATATTTTGGGCTCTATAACCTTTTTGAACAAACTAAGGCAATATGGGCTACGTATCAGCTCTCAAGTGAAGTAGTGACTTGGTGGGATAATGATAAGCTAGAACAAAACCTATAGGCTGCTAAGATCACTTGGGGACTCTTCCTCTATTATTTTAGGAAGAGATGGCTACCACAACTTTTATTTGACAAGAAAATGATAGAATTTCATAACTTAACCCAGGGAAATATGACTGTGATTCAGTATTGGGAAAAGTTCACAAATTTGTTGAAGTATGTCCCTTAGTATCAAGGGGATGAATGGTTCTATATCCAAAAATTTATAATGGGACTTAGACCTCACATAATATTTGAGGTGGATATGCACGAACCTCAAACCATGTATGAAGTCTTTCAAAAATCCACAAAATAGGAACAAAAGTTGCAAAATTTGTCCAATCTTCACAGCGATTCAAGTTCTAAGTCTCGGTATTGAAAAAAAAAATCATAAGGGGGACAAGAGCCATCAGATTTGTAACCTCAAGAGGGGAAGTGAATCGTAGGAGAAGGGTGACGATGGTAATGGTGGAAGGAATAAGAAGGAAAATAAGGGCAAGGCCAAAGATGACCGTGCGTAGAAAGGCTTTAGAGAGGACAAGACAGGAGGTCACAAAGGGCTTCGTGATGGATGTTATACTTGTGGGGGCAATCATTATGCCTCAAATTGTCCTCATCGGTCAAAGACCTGAAAGGAAGGAATCTATCAGTAGACTCACTAGATCCATGCCACACTGGACAACAGGCAGGCTGAATATCAAGCTTCACCAATTCAACTAATAGGTAAGCTCTATGGCCAAACTATCTTTGTCTTGATTGATACTGGAGCTACAAAATGTTTTATTGATCCTAGAATAATATCTAAGATACCCATTAGACTAAGGTACATGGAAAACTCATGGACAGTCCAGTATGGAAATCGAACAGAGCAAAGGGTAGATACCTATCTCTTTTGTAGTGAGTTATAACTTCCAACCTTTCAAACCCAGGTCAACTTGTATGTGGCACCCTTAGGCTCATATGATGTGATTTTGGGAATAAATTGGTTATTTGAGCATAAAGCTTTAGTTAATTGTGAGGATAAGGTGGTCAATTGTCTAGATGATCTCAGAAACCCAATGGAGGTTTGTGGAATACAAAGACCCTTAGAGCTTAGACAAATTTTGCAATGCAACTCAAGAAGGCTCGTCAAAAGGGATGTGCAATTTATGTAGTGCATGTTAGTAATCCTGATAACAAGGAGCCATATTTAGATGACTATCCTATTCTCAAGGAGTTCTGGTACATATTCCTTGGGGAACTTAAGAAATTTCCTCTGAAGCAGGAATTAGATTTTTCTATTGACTTAGTCCTAAGAGTCGAACCTCAATCCAAGGCACCTTACCAAATGACCACTACAAAACTATATGAGTTGAAGGCCCAACTAATGGAATTTTTGGACAAGGGACTCATAAGACCTAGTGTGTCTCCTTGGGGAGTGTCAATAATTTTTGTGAAGAAGGATGCAACTTTGTGACTATGTATAGATTATCAGATGTTGAACAAGGTTACCATCAAGAACTAGTATCCACTTCCAAGTATTGATGAATTGTTTGATCAAATGAAGGGAGCAACAATGTTCTCCAAAATTGATCTCAGGTTGAGGTACCATCAATTGAGGATTAAGGAAGAAGATATTCTGAAGACTGCATTTTGAACTCGATATGGAAATTATGAGTTCACAGTGGTACCTTTTGGCTTAACTAATGCACCAACAACCTTCATTGATCCGGTGGATATTTTTAGTGAAAATTGAAGTTTCTCATTTCTCTCCAGAATCTACACCATTAGAAAGATCTCAGCGTCCTGATTCCAACACAACTCGAACGAAGCGAAAAGGAGTCCGTTTGTGCAAGTTATGGCCAGTCAAACCTAGGGTCAAACTGGGATCACGGGGCGTCCAGAAGGTGGAAAAAATGATCGTCTTGTAAATTAACGGAACCAGCGTCATCGTGAAAATCTTGTCGAGACGATTCCGACGGCGTTCGTTTCGTCGAAATCCGACATCGTATGCGAGAGTTATCAGCGATCAAAGCTTTCAGTTGACTTTTGAGGTGGACCGTACAGATGCTGACGTCAGCATTCCGTACTGTACAGACAGTGAAGTGGACCAGTCAGTATCCGCCATGTGGCATCCATGTCATAGTTGTATGGATCCAATTAGAGGCTGACACGTGGCATCTGTATGCCACATCATCAGCACAGTCACCGTCCCCGTCAGTGTACACGTCACTGGCCTCGTCATCAGACACATCGACATCCCAGTCAGCGGACATGTCAGCAATTTGGGCCAATAGAAACTTTCCACGTGGCCTCTGCTCTTTTCCGTGGATATTTGGAACAATTGTTATGTTTGGTAAAAATTTGTGACGGGTTTTGAACTCGCCACCTCCCATTCAGCATGCGGGCCACCTACCAATTCGGCTACAACTCCGCACCTAACTCGTATGCGTTAGCGGTTTGTTTTGTTAAATTAAACAGTGGAATCCGTTGGAAAATGTGTGGCCGGAGGGATTTGAACCCGCACCGGCCGGGTTGTTAAAATCTATCCCCACCAACAAGTCACCGAACGGGTTTGATATAGGGGTGGCATCGGTTATTTTTGTTGTATGTTTGAAAACCGATTGCCTTTTAATTTTAAAAAAAACCCTCCTAATTTGAAATTTAAACAAACAATAATCCTTTTAAAGGATTAAATGAAAACCTCCCAAACAATGAAGCCGGAAATTGAGAAATGGGAAGGGCTTAAATTAATTATAGGGGATTTTAATAAGGATTTTATGAGAGATTTGAAGATTTTTATGTATTTTGGAGAGATAAGGTGAATATTGTAAAATCAATTGGTTAAAGGCCAATTTGAGCATTTTTTATGTATTTAAAGGGGAGAGAGTGAGTGAGTTTGGTACTCATAATTTTCAAGAGAATCAGATTTTTCCAAGCCAAGGGTGAAGTAGTGAATTAGAGAGAGTTTTTCTGAGATATTTTTGAAGACTATTTTGCACGTTGAGGGCATGTTATGCTGATGTGTTTAAGGGGATAAGTCTTGGTGCATTTGTAATACTTTTTGGAGATTAATCGGATTGGTCACTCTATTGGAGCAGACCCAGAGATGTAGTCACATTGTGGCGAACTCCGTAATCAAACTCTGTTTGCATCTCTCTTTCTTTCTCTCACTTTCTTTCATTCTGTTGTTATCACCTTGTCATTTTAATTATTGTAATTAATTCTATGAGTTAATTTTTTATTAATTAACTTGGAATAATCATTGATAAAGTTAAGCATTCAATACTGCATATAGTCTAGATCCTATACAGATCATTCATGAACCTCATGAATAGTGTGTTTAGGGACTGCTTGGATGACTTTTTCCTGCTATTTGTTGATGACATCTTAGTCTACTCAAAGAATGTTGAAGAGCATGATAGACATTTGAGAATAGTTTTTCAACAACTGAGAGAAAGGAAACTCTTTAGTAAGTTGTTTAAGTGTTCCTTTTATTAGGACCGAGTGCACTACTAGGGCCATATAATTTTAGCTGAAGGAGTCTTTGTGGACCCTGAAAAGATCAAGTAAATAGTGGAATGGCTAGTGCCACAGAATGTGTCAGAAGTCTGTAGTTTCATGGGCCTCGCAGCATACTATAGGAAGTTTGTGCAAGGGTTCTCCCAGATTGCATCTCCTATCACCTCACTCCAAAGGAAGGGAAGGCGGTTTGAATGGACAGAGAAATGCGAGCAGGAATTCCAAATCCTAAAGGAGAGGCTCAAGACAACACTAGTGCTAACTATCCCTGACCCTAATGGGAGATTCACGGTGATCACAGATGCCTCGAGAGAGAGATTGGGAGCAGTGGTAATGCAATATGGACAAGTGGTGGCATATGAATCAAGGAAGCTCAAGAAACATGAAGCAAACTATGCACCTCATGATTTTGAATTGGCAGCCATAGTTCATGACCTTTTGGGAAAGCCATTTGAACTCAAGATAAACCACTTGGGGTTGAGATATATATTTACCCAACAAAACCTTAATGCACGATAGAGAAGGTGGCTAGAATTCCTTAGCAAATACAACTTTGGAATTGAATACATAAAAGGGAAAGAGAATAGAGTGGTTGATTCTCTTAGTAGACAAAGACATATGACAACCATGATCTCAACAAGGTCTAATTTAAGGTAGCAGGTAATTTAGAAACTTCCTAAGGATGAGCACTATGAAAGAGTGAAGAATGCCCTAGTAGAAAATCCTTCAAATCATCGGTTTGATGGGTACGAGATCAAATCGAACATAATTTTGAGGTACCAAATGAGAATGTATATTCCAGACTCTAGAGAACTAAGAAAGTTGGTATTAGAAGAAGTTCACAATGCACCTTATTCAAGACACCCTGGTGTATCTAAGATGATTGTAGAGTTGAAGACTTTGTATTTTTGGCCTAAACTCAAGAAGGATGTAGTGGAGTATGTAGTTAGATGCTTAGAGTGCCAGCAAGTCAAAGGTTGAGCATGCACAACCATCTGGGTTATTGTATCCCCATGACATACCTGAGTATAAATGGCAGGTGATCAGTATAGACTTCGTACAGGGGTTTCCTTTGAGCAATAATAAGCACAATGTCATCTTGGTTATGATTGATAAGTTGACCAAGGTTGCACACTTCATTCTGGGAAACCTTAAGGATGGATCGTTGACCCTGGAAAGGAAATTTGCGTAGGAGATCTTTTGTTTGCATGGAGTGTTGAAAACTATTATTTCAGATAGAGACACACGGATGACCTCAAGGTTTTGGATGACCTTGAATGCAACATTGGTGACTAAATTGAATTTCAGCTCGGCTTATCATCCTCAAACCAACAGTCAGACAGAGAGGGTGAACCAGGTAGTCGAAGGCCTCCTATGAATGTATTGTATGGACCAACAGTATAGGTGAGAAGAATATTTTCCTTTGGTAGATTTTTCTTACAATAACTCTTATCATACCTCCTTAGGCATGACACCATTTGAGGCCTTGTATGGACAAAAGTGTTGTACCCCCCATCAGTTGGGATAAACTAGAGGACAGAATTATAGTAGGACCAGAAATACTTAAAGAAATGGAAGAGAAAATGCAGGTTATTAAGAGCAGATTGAAAGAGGCGGCAGACCGACAGAAGAGTTATGCCAACAAGAACCAAACTTAGAGGCAGTTCATAATAGGGGACAAGGTTTTCTTGAGAGTTAAACCTCATAAAATCTCTATTGCTTTTGGAAAGTATTCCAAGTTGGCCCCAAGATATGTGGGACCGTTTGAAGTTTCTGGAAGTGATTAACCCAATTTCCTATAGACTAGCTCTACCACCTACTCTGGGTCAACTTCATAATGTGTTTCATGTTTCTTTTCTTAAGTCATATCACCCTGATGTGACTCATGTACTTGATTGACAATCTTTGCAGGTACAGGATCGAGGAGTGGTGCTAGTTGAGCCCATTAGAATCCTGGACAGGCGCAACGTTAAGTTGTGGAATAGAGAAATCGCACAATTTAAGGTCCAATGGGACCAATATTCTGAGGACAATGCTACATGGGAGGATGCAAAAGAAATAGAACACTCCTTTCCACCTCTGCTTTCTTGAAAGAGAAACTCAAAAATTTTGTTTGATATTTCTTTTTGGCTTGAGATACTATGATATTTCATGCTTTAAAATTTTGATCTTGAAATAGACACATGTTTGAAATGATGTTGAAATAGACATATATTTTGAAATGATGTTGAAATAGATATATATTTTGAAATGATGTTGAAATAGACATATATTTTGAGATGATGTTGAAATAGACATATATTTTGAGATGATGTTGAAATAGACATATATTTTATATGATGTTGAAATAGACATATTTTGAAATGATGTTGAAATAGACATATATTTCATGTGATGTTGAAATAGACACAAATGAATCAGAAGTGATATGATGTCATTCATTTTGATTTACTAGACATTGGGACAATGTCTATTCCAAGAGGGGAAGGATGTCATAACCCAATTTTATTTCATATTTATTTAAACATGAAAAATTGAATTATTGATGAAATTCAATTAAATATTAAATGTAGATTCTGGAATATTCGCATGTTGAATATGAGGAGTTGACTAATGTTGAATTTATGAAATCCTGAATTTTTTTTTAATATATGTCATCATGGATTGAACATTACTAATCAATTTGCAAGTATGTGTAGTAGCAGGGTGACAGGATGAAGGACAAGAACACGGTTGAAGTAGGATTGTTTAGCCGGATCGAATGGTAAGCCAGTTGGAATCTCGGTGCACACACCACATAAGGGCATGACAATTTATATTTTAATCAAATTGCATATGTCTGAGAATGAGAATTTCTTGATTTGAACTAATTCCATGTTTGGAAATATATGGCTTGTAGATATAAAATTTCCCATTTAAAATTTGTGTTTGATGAAACAAAAAAAAGATTTCTTTATATAGAGAGAGAGATGCTCGAATTTGAATTTAAGTTCTTTATTGAAAGTCATATTGTATGGAACTTGTAAGCCATAACAAACAATTACACGTGGAAGTAAACATGTATATAAAATATATACATATACATATACATATATACATGTGCATAAGATTCAAATATATATATATATACACATATAAATATATACATATATAAACATATACATATATACATATATATATATATATATGTATATATGTATATATGTATATGTATATATGTATATATGTATATGTATATATATGTATATATGTATATATGTATATATATATATATATATATATACATATATACATATGTATATATTTATGTATATATATATATATATACATATACATATATACATATGACATATATATACATATATACATATATATATATATAAATATATACATATATATACATATATATACATATACATATATACATATATATACATATACATACATATATATATATATCTATATATATATATGTATATATATATATAAATGTATATATGTGTTTCTATATGCAAGTGTAGAAAGTATGGTAAATGAGAATGGGAATCATTTAAATAAACACAGAAAAATGAATAAATAAATACATATATAGTATATATATACATACATATATATAAATATATGTATGTTTGAATGCTTATTCAAATGTATATGTGTTGAATTCAAATGATAACCGATAGCATACTAATATCGAGATTGATAATTAAGAACAACTACGAAGGTGGCAGTAATGCCTGCCATGAATTTAATGGTGAAATTTGAATTGTGTAGTGGCCGGTGGCTAGGCCATAATGCCTCCACCCTGGGCATGCAAATAAAAATTGTTGTTTCCATTTTTTAATAACACACGGGCAATGTGGCAAAAAAATCGAAGGAAAAGGTGGGTTTTAGGAAGGAAAAAGAAGAGGAGCTCAAAGGAAAAAGCTAGGGGAGCTTAATCGATTCAATATTGAGGTAATCTGAACCATGCAAATATAAACTCATTTTATTTCCAATCTTTCCTTCTTTAATATCCAACGATAAAAAAATTTCATTATGTATATCGTCGCTTTCATTTTCTTTGTGAGAAGCCATGGCCTTAGGCTGAATGGCTTAATTTCAACCTTTGTGGGTCACTTGTTTGCATTATGTGTATAAAATCATGCTTTAGGAAGCCATGTGGCTAGCTCTAAGAGTTAATCCAAGCCTTTGAGTGATAAGCTCAGGTGGTTCTTCCTTGAGGCCACACTCATAAGCATGCCATATGATGGAATTTGTATTACACCATTTATGTTATATCTCACTGTGAATAAACAGTGGTGGGGATCGATTTAGGATTCCCTTAGAAGAGGGTTTGTAACCTTGTAGATTTCTTTCGTAAGATTTTTCGCCACTCTAGTGGATGTTGAGGCTCATAATGTTTCAAGAGCTAGACATAAACTAATGTTATATCTAAAATGTCAAGCTCGTAGGGCTATCACAATTAATCCAATGACCATATAAGTGATTCATCCTTTACATAATCAAGATCGATTATGATACAGGGGAAGTGTCTGTATGTTGTATTTTATTGTTTTTCATATCGAACCTTGATTTTAAAATGGGACAGAAACTTCAAATGGGATTTTTTTTTTAAAGACTTCAATGAATGTAGGTTGTCTTGCGATGAAGCCGACCCCGTTTGACGAGGATGGTGGATGGAAAAACCATGTAGAAATGAAATCAAGGTCAGCTTGTAGAACATCCTTGCTTGCATGGAAATATATAGTAAATTACATAGGTAGAGACTATGAATATAATTATGATGATCTTGACCATTAGAAGATGGTTAATAGCTTGATATTATGGTCTGTTGGGAAATAATATTTTCTTCTAAATATTGTCATAGTGTTCCTTATGCTCAATACAGGGAAAATTATTACTTCAATATTTTATGTACAATGTGAAAGAATCTGTTGGACTCAAGGAACACTGAGAGGGGGGGTGAATCAGTGCAGTAATATTTAAATCACAATTCAGATCTTAAACCATTTACAACATTTCAACAGAAGTAAAGATGCAAGCACGTGAAGGAAACAATCAAAACACCATAACACCAATACTTTTACGTGGAAACCGTGATAGGGGAAAAACCACAGTGGAGGTTAATCCACAATTTATACTTTCTTAAAAGTATGAAGAAAAAGGGGAATGCACATGCATTCAGGCACACTGCCTAGAGCTCACTGCTCAAAATTAGGAAGGTCCACTTCCTTACAATATATTTGGATTACAAAAAAAATTGAACTAAGAAAGTAGCATCTACAAATTCCTGGCATCAATTTCGGTGAGGATCATAGATTGGATTCTAGACCTTTTGTCTGATTCTGCACTTCACTCTACTTTTCCTTGATTCGCTTCACAAAAATCCTCTTCTGCACAAGTGAAACTATGCCAAATCGCTCAACAACCCTTCTTCTATTCGTACACTTTGAATAATGCTCCAATTCACAATTCCAAATCACTCAACAACCCTTCTTCTATTTGTACACTTTGAATAATGCTCCAATTCACACTTCAAAATGAATTAACCGATCTCTTATATATATCCGCTAGCAAGAATTCAATCGTTATATGTCAACTTCAATAGAATAGAAAATATTTTTCAAATGTTGGCTCAGATCATGAGTAATCTTTAATGCACATCTACATAAGTTAGCCAAACCATAGCTGGGACCCAAAACAATATTTCCAACACAAGAATACCCTAATTAATTATACCTCAAATATTTGTGACAAGTCATATTCACTAAGTCAGCCATCATGAACTAATAAATAGAAAATCATCCTACCGGATCTCCTAACTTATACACCGATTAATGCGACATCACAAAACTTGACAATAAGATAAAATAGATACTTAACAACCTCCTTAAGATCCAAAACTCAAAATGATAATCCAGTGAAGCATATAGATCGACATACTAACCAAATACCCTATTCTTCATTCTCACTTCCAGTAATACTCTGTTCATTACTCTGCCTGTTGGTATGAACAAATCCTGATTTGCAGACCAGAATAATGACTTAGGTTTCCATCAATGACAACACTAGAAGCCATATGCAAACAATCTCCCCCTTTGGCATTGACGACAACACTTAGTGAAAAATGACTAAGTGTTAAAACCAGTATGATTACGCTGCTAGAGTTCAAAATTTCAAAACACAACTTCAAAACATAACTCCAACTCCCCCTTAGAATGATAAAGCATTTTTCACTGATCTCTCTCCCCCTTTGACATCAATGACAAACATATTTTGGATCTCTCCTTTTGCTAATTCAAAAATGGATCAAAATGTGAAGAAATACACCTGCTACTCGAGTCAAAAAATTATCTTGTGCTTATCTTTCATTTCCGGAAGAAATTTCCTCCAAGCTTCTATTGAAATCCCAATGATTAAGATCAAGTTGTTGTTCTTAGATGTATGGTTGATAATCTAGATGAGAGATTCCTGAATTGTGATTGCCTCTTCTAATTTCTCTCCTTTCCTCAAAACCTCAATTAACTGTTCCAATCTGCATTCGGTTAAATCCTTCACCTTCCAAAAGGTGTCCACAAGGTTGTTTATGGTGAAATGAAATTTTGTATGCTTAGACTGCAACTTTTGAATCCTTTTCTTGATTGCACCATCCTGATCCTGAAACATGTTATAATCCTAACCAATCTTGTTCAACTCAATTTCAAATTGCTCCAGCTTATCTTTGTATTTCCCAATTGCATGAGGCTAACGAAGACAATAGTTGTAGATGTTATTTGTTGTATTTATGCATTGTCTCAACACATTCATTTTCCTTTTTTAGTTTGGTAAGAGATGGCCTGAAATGCTCCTTTAGATGTAGAATTATTTATTCCTCTTTCTTGTCCTAAGACTCAAAGACCACGACATCCTTAATGCACTCAATCATCTCTTCAGGAAACACACTCTGGAAACTCTCCAAATCAATGTTATTGTGCACAAAATAAATACTTAGTGTGCTCTCGATCAGGTCCTACTCATATGAGGGTCTATCAGACGATATGTCAGCATTTTTTTGCATCCCATCTTTCTCCTGAACAAGCTGTAGCATCTTTACTTTGGATAAAGCACCTTCTTCTCCACTTCCTTCTACTATAACTACATCTAGTTCAACTGATTTTAGTTCTTCCCTTGGAGTGTACTCATCAAATTCCTCATCTGGTATGTCCACAATCACTAGATCTTTACCTTTTCCTTCAGTTTTTGGAGTCTTGTGTTCTAGAGGAGTGTAATCAACAATCTCTTGTGCTCTTTTCTTCTTCCTCTCTATCTCACCAGAAGAGGATCCAACTTCAAGTGCTCTTACTGGAATGGAAATGATAATTGCTCCAAACTTCCCTAGCAATTATTTAAAGAAATTTGCATACTCTTGCTCACAATTTTCCAAAGAATATGAATGTTCAATTTTTTTTTTACAAACCAGTTCATTCTCTTTCCATACAACATTATTGATCTGTGGCAAGCAATTCAAAAAATACATCACAAGACATATGACCAAGGTACCAAACTTGAAGGGGTAATCTGCCTCCTTTGTTAATTGCCCATTTTCCATCAATTGATCTTTTAGCAATCTGCACAGGTCAAAATCATGATCCTCGATTATCATTTTATGAGAGATGTAAACTGCGCCCTATTGAAGTTGCGCCTTCCCTGTTTCTGAAAAATATTTTGTATGAGATTCTATGCGCAATGTACCCTGTTATCGGATCTCTAATCGTTGAAATTATCAAAGCCCTTTGATCTCTAGTTACTCTGGTTAGGGTTTCGACTTCCTTGTTCCAAATTGACTTCTTTTACATTATATCCCCAACATTGCATAATCCAGTTAGATTCTTAATCACCTCTTTCAAAATGAGATAGGGTTTATCTAGAGTTAGAATGTCATCATTCAATCTATTTAGGATAAACCTAACGACTTCCGCATTATCAAAATAGAGAAATTCACTCCAAATGTCCAAACCTTTTTGCTTCACACCTTCAAGCCATTTCAATTCATCGGCCGACAACATATTTCTCACATCCCTAATCTTTTCACTGCTATATTCATCTAAATTCACCATTTGATTTGCTTCATTTTCTTTTTTGTACTAAACAAGTTTCTACTAAGCACCAAATTAAGTGAGAATTCTATAAGCAACTAAAATACCTGATGAATTCACCACTGAATTTACTTTACTCCTTTGAAATTCTGCTACAAAGGCTCTCCTTCTATTCTTTTTCAATGTAAGGTGACAAATGAGGGTTCCAAATACCCTTTTATAACTCACACACCTAACCTTTTATTGCATTAAATGTTTTTCCCTAGGTGTTCTGAATACTCTATTTTCTTAGATAGCAAAAGAAGAATTCATCTGCGGACCTTGTACTTCTCAAATTTTTGCACAAGCGATCACAAATACATTTGTAAACTATTAGCACAACTACTGACAATTTCTTGCATTCCAGTGTCAACTACTGATAGGGGGACAAAGGATTTTCTTGAAAAACTCCCCCTAGGCCAATGGCCTAAGATCAATTTCCACAGGAATTACTAGAAACTGCTTCAGGTGTGGGCTTATTTCCTTCATCAAATTCACTCTTCCTTATCCATGTATTCTTCATCTGATCTCTTATCTCTTCCACAATCACTTCCCCTTTTCCTTTATCATCTTTATGTGAAATTTTTCCTTTGTATATCGAACCTCTTCTATCCATGTTTATGTTCCTGCAGAATCTTGCAATGTGACCAAATCTGTTGCAGTTGTAACACACAAGATTTCTTTGTCTAGACCACTCATTCCATTGATTTCCTTTTGATCTGCATTGATTAGCAATATGCCCAAATCTTCCACAGGTGTAGCATTTAACATTCCTTACACTGGCAGACATACTTTTGCATTCAATTGATTTATGACCAAACTTATTGCAACTAAAACACTGACTGGGAAATGATGGACTGCTTGAATCTATTTTACTTCTACACTGAGAGGCCATATGACCAAATTTATTACAAGAAAAGTAGTGACCATTAAACTTTTGAGCATTGGGTTGTCTTACCAGATACCTTCTGCCTTTGTTCATTTGATTTCTTTGTCTAGAATCCTTATGTTCAGATCTGGAGCTTTCTCCCTTCTCATATCCAAGACCTCACTTGTCATTTGCATCATTTTGTCCTTTAGTTAGCTCATCAAGCTTAGCAAACCTAATCCTAAACTTCTCCTTGTATTCATTTGCAATAGTGAGTTCATCTCTAAGAATAACTATTTGTCTTTCAAGCTCGTGTTCATTATTTCTAGATTGTTGCAGTTCAATCTCCAGCTGAATGAATCCACTAATAACTCTATTGCATTCTTTAGATCTTTGTTTTAAGGACTAGGCTAGATTCTCCCCATTCTTCTTTCTTTCTTCGATTTCCTTAGTTTGCTTCATCACCATAGATTTCATCTCAAACTTTAGAGTAGCATTGTTTTTAGAAAGATTTTCACATTCTTCAGTTATTTCTTTTAAGGTCTGATTCAAATGAAGATCTTCCAAGCATTTACTTTCTTTTTGCTTCAGCTAATCACATAGTTCCTTCCTCTTTTCTCTTGAATCATTGATTTTATCCTTCAATGATTGAATGAATTTTTTAGCATCCTCAATATTTTCTTTTAATTCCATGACTTCTGCTTTAGACTGATCAAGATCATCAAGTACCACCAAAATTTGTTGTTGAAGACCACCAGAGTCCATTGCATTCCAAGATCCACCTCAAGTTGTTAAACTTCTTCAGAGGAACCTGCTCTGATACCAATTTTTGGACTCAAGGAACATTGAGAGGGGGGGTGAATCAGTGTTCAACAATATTTAAATCACAATTCAGAGCTTAAACCATTTACAGCATTTCAACAGAAGTAAAGATGCAAGCACATGAAGGAAACAATCAAAACACCATAACACCAAGATTTTTACGTGGAAACCTTGTTAGGGGAAAAACCACAGTGGAGGTTAATCCACAATTTATACTCTATTAAAAGTATGAAGAAAAAGGGGAATGCACATGCATTCAGGCACATTGCCTAGAGCTCACCGCCTTACAATATATTTGGATTACAACAAAAAGTTGAACTAAGAAAGTAGCATCTACAAATGCCTGGTATCAGTTTCAGTGAGGCTCATAGATCAGATTCTGGACCTTATGTCTGATTCTGCACTTTGCTCTGCTCTTCCTTGATTTGCTTCACAAAAATCCTCTTCTACACAAGTGAAACTGTGTCAAATCACTCAACAACCATTCTTCTATTCACACACTTCGAATCATTAACCAATTCACACTTCAAAATGAATTAACCAATCTCTTATATATATCTGCTAGCAAGAATTCAATCGCTATATGTCAGCTTCAATATAATAGAAAATATCTTTCAAATGTCGACTCAGATCATGAGCAATCTTTAATGCGCATCTACATAAGTCAGCCAAACCATAGTTGGGACCCAAAAAAAAATTCCAACACAAGAATACCCTAATTAATTATACCTCGAATATTCGCAACATGCCATATTCACTAAGTCAGCCACCATGAACTAATAAACATAAAATCATCCTGTCGAATCTCCTAACTTATACATCGATTAATGCGACATCACAAAACTTGACAATAAGATAAAATAGATACTTAACAACCTTCCCCGAGATCCACAACTCAAAATGATAATCCAGTGAAGCATACAGATCGACATACTAACTGGATAACCTGTTCTTCATTCTCACTTCCGGTAATACTTTGTTCATTACTCTGCTTGCCGATATGAACAAATCTTGATCTGTGAACCGGAATAATGACTTAGGTTGCCATCAATGACAACACTAGAAGCCATATGCCAATAGAATCGTACTGTTTCTTCTAATTGACAGTGATTCATATGCTCATTTCTTATAAGAACAGCTAGAGATTCTATAACAAGGTAGTGATATTATTATTATTTTTAAACTGGATTGTAGAATAAAGAATATGAATGTTCAGTTGTTTTGCGACTTTGTTTGACTTATAAGTGTTTAAATGATAAATGTGCATATGTGAACAACATGCTTATAATTGTATAGTAGGAACAATACTTTTTCTATTAAACCAAGAATATACATAAGCAAACAGCTAGTTTTGCAACTGTTAGAGGGAAATAGTAAATGTATGCTCAAATAGTATGTATGAAACTGTAAGGCTTGTACTATTCACTTGACAATGAAAGGTCAAATAGAATACTATCTAAGTTCGCAAATCTGATTTAATGTATTTATTTCAGAATGTATGCACAAATTTGAACATAAGTAGGCACATATATGTGTATGCACATAGACTTCGTCTATGTACATACACATACTTGTGAAATACCTTTTGCTTTTCTTTAGTACTTTATTTTAATGAAAAAATGCTTAAAATGATAAGTAGAAATTATCTTAAGAATGAAGTGACTAAATGATGAATTACTCCGTAAGTCATAAATCTATTTTTTTTCAGATTAAGCTTACTTACATTTGATAGACATTTAAGAAGTAATTTGAATGCTGAATGGAACAGTGATACCTTAATTGACTAGAGCATCTATGGGTAGTTGTTGCTAGAGGGTAGACAGTTGTTTAGTAGAAAGTTACTTCCGGGACGGGTGTTGAAATGGATCAAAGAGTATAGGTTTGCTTTACCAGAACCTATCATTTGCAACACACTTTTTATGCTTGGCCAAGCAATATTGTTCATTATGCATGCATTAATGAACTTTGTGATTTCACTCTCTGCCATTCCTAGCATAGATCTTGCACTTTCTTTTTTTTTAGCATACAAGATAGAATTTGCATGTTGATGTTGGGTACGCACTAGATTCCACCTTATACGTTGTTCTCTTACTAAAATCTCTGTGCAGAGTCAGGCATTCTTCAAGACGAAAGAATTCTGGGGAAGCATAAGCTTCATGGTTGGGCAGTAAAGTGCTTCAACCATGTTCTTGTCCACCAGTTGAGGTGAGCTATGGGGAAGAATTCTTAATGTTCACCAGACTAATATATTATATGTTGTAACTTGATGTAACTATCATTTAAGTACTTGATGAGAAATGTACCTTGAAATGATATTATGGCCTTTGGTGCCAAGTGAACATGATATTGTAATTTGACTTTTGAAGAGAATAAAAGAATCTTTGACTCTTTTTAAATGGACATGTGTAGCTATGATTGACTTTAGCCACTAGTTATGTCTCTTTAAATTGGAGTATATTCATGTGTCATTTGCAATGATATTATATAAGTAATAATTAGGAATATGTTATTACACACAACAAGAAGCTTTATCCCTAGATGATTTGAAATGTATCTCAACTTTCACCAAGTAGTGGATGAGTGATTTATTTGTGTATGGTTAAAAAATAATTCATCAAGCCATGACCATGAATAATATGGCCAAAGAAAATAGGGACCTTGTGAAGGGCTTGATGGAGGAATTCCAAGATGAATTGGATACCCATGCCTAGAACCTTCATCACTTGGATATAATGTCAAAAATGAATTTTGATACATTGGTTAGTGAAGGCACCTTGGATAAAGAAAATACATCATTATTAGATAGGAAGATGTAAATTATAAAGTAGAGCTTAGATCTTATAGAAGAAGGCATGAAAAAGATCAAGGTTGGTTGCACTAATGTAATAGACATTATGATTGATATTGAATAACTCATTGACAAAATAGAGACAAATTTATAAATATGATCAAGAGGTTAATGATGTAGAAAGTCTCAAGTAACATCTAAAGGAGGTGAAAACTAAGATCTTGATAAACCCATGCATTTTAGTCCCACTTCATTTAACAAATTATTTTTTCTTTAGTCCATGTTAAAGAATTCAAGAAACAAATTCCAAGGATGTATACAAAGCACTATCCAATTTTTGATGTATATGTCATGTACTATTTGAGGTCAAATTTTTTTAATAGACCAAACATGAAGGTGATGAATGGGTATTTTACTATATTCATGAAATACAAGAGGAGAGAAAATTCTATGGAAAATAAAATTATCATTGACGATGCTAGCAATGAGGAGAAGGATAACTAAGAAGGAGCTCGTTGAGCTTTGTGTTAGATGTTTGATTTTCTATCATTTCAAATGCAATGTGTAATACTTCTTGAAGTGGACCTATTTCATTTTTGCACTTGAGGATATTTGAGTCTTGGCTATTGATGTAAGAGAAGCATTTTATGTGGTACCCAAGAGGTTGTATATTTATAAAGATTTCAAGGACATTATTAAGGGTTAAAAACTTGCTAGAGGAGTATAGTGGCAAGCTAGTCATTTTCACAAATAGTTTTTCTATGTAGATCTAAGTTTTCCAAATTGATTCGTGTTATAGTGAACAAATTTCTAAAATTCAATTAAGAAAGATGGAATCCAAGACATATTTAGCAAAAAGTATTTTAAATTAATAGACCATGGGAGGTGATATATAATATTTAAATAAAAATATATAATAGTTTTATATGTTCTACTCATTTTTTTAAGTTTGTCAGACATGATTTGTACTACTTTGTGTAACTGCTTGTGTGTGATACTGATCAAGTCGAGTTGATTTAGTATGATTTCATACTCTTAATAGAATTAAAGAATTGGATACATTATCAAAACAATACACCTTTTCCCTTTTCTTTTAGATCTAATTAGATTAGTATTAATTTAAGAAGAAAACTTGCAATCTAATGTTAGAAGGACAACATCTAGGGTTTCCAAAGTAATTATATTTTTGGAAATGATGATGATGAGAGTGTTTTTTTCTGAATTTTACTGTGTCGTTTCTTACTATGTGTGGAAATAAACAACATGATGATATCTAAAAGCAATATTATTCTACACACTCAGTTGATCTATCGATAGTACATAGAAGGTTAGCTTTTTTTCTTCCCTGATCTTAGCATGTAGATCTTATGGGATAAGCAAGCCGGAAATGCTAATCTACAGAATTTATCAAATAATGAATATGGAAATCCCAATCTATGAGATTTTTGACTGTTGGAAGAAGGATTATATGTTGGACATCATTAAGGAGGAGTGAATTCTTGGATTTTAAAGTTCAAAGATCCACTGAATAATATTGCTGCATCTCATAACTTCATCCTGTTAATTTAGGAAGAAATGAAAATAATTGTGACTGGACAATAATGGAAACAAATCCACTCCAATTTGGGTTATGCTGCTCCACTCTATTGATATTGTAGCGTGAAGCCTTTGTTTTCGTTTTCGGGTCCCTTTTTTCATGTTTATTTTCTTTCAAAAGTTTAAACAGAAAAAGGGAAATCAATGTCAAGTAGCACTCAAAAGAACACTCTGAATGTGAATTAAAGTTCATTATGATCCCAATTCTTCACAGAAGCAATAGGTTTAGCACATAGTTCTAAATCATGGTTGCTAAATGTGTGTTAATCAGTTCCAGCTCTTGAAAGCAGGTTAATAAACGTTTCAAGAAATCTAATCACATTCATCTCCTCCCCACCAAGAGCAAACCATATTCTGAAACCATATTATGCTCTAATTCTCTTTCATTTGTTATAAATATAAATCGCTACTATTAACAAAATAGTCCATCCTTGAAGCAATGTGAATGGTTGAGCACAAACTTGATTGCAGTGGGACAAAGGTTTCATAAGCACATATTTCTATCTTTTGTGACCATATTTGGAGTATACCCAAAGTGAAGGTCACCTTCCCAATGTTGATACAAAATTTTCATGCACCTCTATCCCATGTCACGTAACACATAACTTGTATCTGGCACATACCCTTCCTTCTTCATTTGCACATGCAATGCATGTAACAATGAATATATCTCTTCAGTTTTTGGGTGTGATCTGTCCCCCTGAACGAATGTGTGAACACCGTTCTTAACTTGAACCCAA
This sequence comes from Sequoia sempervirens, assembly GCA_007258455.2. Lineage (NCBI taxonomy): Eukaryota > Viridiplantae > Streptophyta > Pinopsida > Cupressales > Cupressaceae > Sequoia > Sequoia sempervirens. The sequence continues at coordinate 82,808 of VDFB02012017.1, forward strand.
CTGCATCCTGGTTCCTTTTTCACTTTCCTTTCTCTCATCATCTTTCTCACATTAGCTACATCTTCCCACTGGTTGGCTGCAGCATAAAGGTTTGAAAGTAAAACATATGTTGCATGGTCTTGTGGTTCCAACCTAAGAGCAAAGCCTGCTGCACGTCTACCAATATCAACATTGCAATGGAGTTTGCATGCACTAAGCAATGTCTTCCATAACAGAGCATTAGGTTCAAATGGAAGCGAGTTGATAAATGCCTCAGCCTCATCCAAGTGCCCAGATCGTCCAAGCAGATCAACCATGCAGACATAGTGTTCTACTCCTGGTGTAATGCCATGATCTCCAGTCATGGACTCAAACAAATTGCGTCCTTTATCCACAAATCCTATGTGACTACATGCAAAAAGGACACTGACAAACGTAATTTCATTTGGTTTGATCCCTAGTGGCTGCATTTCTTCAAAGATTTGAATAGCCTCGTTTCCACATCCATGCTGTGCGTATGCGGCAATCATTGCATTCCAAGGCACCACATCCTCCTTAGGGTATGCGTTGAAGACTTTTCGTGCAATCTCTATGCTCCCACATTTTGCATACATGTCAACAAGTGCACAGCCCACAACAGCTTCTGGCGTAATATTACTCTTGATTATGAGTGTGTGAACTTTCTGACCTCCTTCTAAAGCTGCTAGGCTAGCACATGCCCTGAGTACACTGCCAAAAGTATATATGTCTGGCTTCAAATTGTTCCATTGCATTTTGTGTAGTAATTTCAGGGCTTCTTCCCCATGGTCATTTTGAGCGTAGCCTGCTATAATTGCATTCCATGAGACAGTATCTTGTTCCAACATTCCTTCAAACAATTTCCGTGCATCCTCAATGCTTTTGCATTTAGCGTACATATCAACAAGGGCATTGCCCACAAATATATCCGAGTTAAAACCAATTTTTATAATATAAGCATGCATCTGTTTGCCTTGATCCTGAGCTTCTAGGTTAGCACATCCACTCAAAACACTAGCAATAGGAAACTGATTTGGCTTCACCCTGGCTTCTTGCATCTGAGAAAAGATTTTTAGAGCTTCTGCAGAACAACCACTCTGGGCAAATCCCACTATCATGGCAGTCCACGAAACGACATCCCGGTCAGGCATAGTTTCAAATACTTTAAGTGCATCCTTAATACTATCACATTTTGAGTACATGTCAACCAGTGCACTTGCCACAAACATTTCCAACTCAAGACCACTTTTGACTGCCTGCGCGTGAACCTGTTTGGCCTGGTCTAGAGCTGGTAAACCTGCACAAGCCTGGAGCACACTGCTAATAGCAAACTGGGTCAGTTTTACATTTGATCTTTGCATGTCACAGTATACTTCTAGAGCTTCTTGAACATGGCCATTCTGAGCATACCCAGCAATTAATGCATTCCATGAAACCACATCTCTCTCAGACATTTTATCAAACATTTGGCGCGCATCCTCTATATTACCACATTTTGCATACATGTCAACCAGAGCACTGGCTACAAACGAATCTGAATTAAACCCAAGTTTTAAAATCTGAGCATGAACCTGATTCCCCTGCTCCTGAGCCTGAACACTGCCACATGACCGAAGAACACTACCAAAACTAAACTCGCTTGGCTTCATATCTGCTTTCTGCATTTGGCTAAATAAATCCAACGCCTTCTTGCCATATCCCTGTTGAGTATACCCTGAAATCATTGCATTCCACGAGACAACGGTTTTCTCAGGCATTTTGTCAAATGCTTGGCGTGCATCAAATAACCGGCCACATTTGGCATACATGTTGACAATATTTGTGAGCAGAAAAGCATGATTTTGTAGCCCATTTTTAATTATATGGGCGTGGATGGTATTGCCACCTGAAGCACTTTTCTTAGTTATGCATTTGTTCAAGAGGCGAGCATATGTGTCGGGGTCAATACAAACGCCACCATGTTCAGTTGTGTATTCTGCTTCAATAGCAAAAGTAGCAGCAGCCGCCGTGGAGTATCCAACATACAAACTATTAAGATTATTGGTAAACAAGTAGAGGTTAGAAGTTACCGATCGGTAGACAGTACATGGCGGCTTCTTCATACCTTCTTGACACCTTCATTGATACAATGTATTACAGTGAATCTAGAAGCGCAAGTTAAAAAAGCACGGCTAATTTGATCCAGTAAAACCCAATAAACTTGTTACATATCGCAGTCGTTTTCGCCCTCAAATTCAAATATATAGATTTATGCTGCAGAACACGATTCCGTGGTAACCATGTTACAAATACTCAGACTATCAGATTTTGGCTCCAAGTTCACTGTGTAAGTACTTTAAATACCGATTATAGACCACAATCCATTTAGGATGATAAAATAAACAAACCTAGTGTTTGCCTTACGTCATTTTCGTTCTCTTTTCTTCATTTCCTTGCCTTTCTTTGCTCTTTCCTCTTAATTTCTTCTCCCTGCACACGAAAGAGATCATGGGTTGCAAAATTCACCATTACTATGTTTTATCAAGTTATGGTGACAGCAGTAGGTCCCATGCGGGTTCTGCCTTTGTTTTGTGCGAAAAGGGCAGCCAACACATTTTCAGAGAGGTTTTATTATATGGTAGCTATGCCATCCTTTGCATTCGGAAGTAATGCCTTAGCATGAAAACGATCCATTGCCATTCATGTTGATGGAGGGAGGGCTTGTACCTTCTAGTGGAGCAACCTCTTGTGAAGGTTTGCCTCTTAGTTTGTGTGTTTTGTCTAGTGAAGGTGTGATATCTTTTAGTTATCTAGGTTCTATTGGTGTGTGAGTGTCAAGTATGTTTAGGGAGTGGACGTGAGTTAGATGATTTGTCATCCTACCCTTATATTGTGTTCACAAGAGAACAAGATTATGGGTTAGGACTTTATTGTCGTTGGAGTGTAGTCCCTACACTTTCATAGGTTCATTGTGTTGACTTTGTCACATGATTTATAATTCTCCCACTTGTGCCACTTTGCTTGGGGAAACAATGATATCTTTGGAGTGTTTTCGATGTTTGTGTTGTGCATGACATGAAATGTCACCACAACTTTCTTATTATCTAGTGTGTGTCATTGTGCTTGACATGATCCTTTGTGTGTGCATTAGTGTGTAGTGCAACATGTCAATACCATATCTTATTTGCTAGAGTTGTATCTTGAATTCTTTGCAAAAAAAAAAAGTCCACTTGGTTAATGTTTTGGGTGGGTGGCTTTGGGCATTACATAGAGATAATAGGACCAATGAAATCCACAATTAGTGTAAATGGCAATAGAAAGGTTTTAGGCAAGAAAATGAGCATAGAGGTCAATGATAGGAATATTTCCTTTGGGGGGTTTATAATTCCTTTTAACTACACCTCACAATACTCATTGAAGTCATCAACTACTTTTCCATAACCCAATCTCCATGTTCATGCAAGGGAATGGTACATGGGGGTAATAGATGCTAGGGTACCATCAGGCTAACCTTTTAGAGACAAAGGAAAGGCTTGTGTATGTTAATGTTAAATAGTACAAGGGGATTCTAAGGCTTAGGCAATCTTGAAAATAGAATCATTTACAAAGAATAAAAAATCATAGTTAAACACTTCAATAGGAACTACTAAAATACAACAAACACAAGAAGAATAAAAAGTGCAAAAACAACGTAAAGAAAAGGAAAATATGAACTTAAAGCCTCATGTCAAAGTAGGGACAAAGTAAATTGAGGTTAAAAAACTAATCCAACAAACAAAGAGGAAAGTGTTGAAGATAACCAAAAATACAAGGATTTATATATAGCCCCACAACAACACCACTAATGTGATCATAAAAGTTATATATAAGTGAATTAATGATCATGAAAATTAGACTCTAGACCTTAGAAACAAGGGGTTAATATGAAGACCAATTTGAAAGAAATCACGTAATTCAACCAAAAACTAATAAGAGAGAATAAATTGCTCAAAGAACAAGTAAAAAACCTATAAAACACCATGGAAAGGGAGAGCGAGAATTGAGTAAAATAATGCAAGCTCAAGGCCAATTGAAAATAGTAGAAGAAAATAATTCAAAAGTACCAAAAAGAAGTGGAAAAACACAAATAGAAGAGATCCAATTGACAATAGAAAATATGGATATAAAAGAAAATCAACTAAGAAATAATTTGAGGAAGGCAAATGTTGGGCTCAAGTAGTGAAGGGGTCATAAAAAACACAAAGAGAACTAAGAGAAAAATACATGTCAAGATGCAAATAATGGAAGAAAAGGATGGAAATGATAGGGTTGTGAATATCATTATTAAAGGGTAAAAAGACTATGGTGATAAGGAGAATACAAAAGAGCTAACAAGAGATTTTCTTAAAGACCAATTTCAATGGGTAGGATACATCCACTAAGAAAATAGGATTATAAAATTGATAGAAGGTTGAAGTGGTAGGCATGTAAGAGATACTTTGAGGAGCATAGAAGACAAGAAAATGATACTAAAAAATAAAAGGTTCCTTAAAGGTACATAAATATACCTTGATGAAGACTTACAATAGTAGAACAACAAGAGAGAGGGAAAGAATGGGAAAAATCCAAGGCAACAAGAGATGTAGGAAAAAAGGCTTGGTTATAGAATGGAAAGGCCCAAATTAGTGACCAAATGACACACAAGGAATAGGGATTCAAGCACCCCAAGAATATGTGACCATGGTAAGTTATAACTATAGAGGATATCCATGGAGAAGATGACATGATTTGGGGCACATAGAAGAAAGAAAAGAAATGATCATTCTTACAAAAACACATGAGCATGGTGGTTGCAAAGTGCTAGAGTTTGAGGGGTATAAAAAGCTTCTATGTGGAATGAAAGGATTGTTGATAATTGCAAAGCGCATGGAGGTGTAATAGTTATAATTGAAGAATCATAACACCAAATTATAATAGTGGAGAAAGAATACCCAAACAATCAATAAATATGGCTAAAGATAATTTAAAATTAGGTAATACTTTTACTAGATGCTTGTTACTTTGCACCATAAGGTTTGAAGCCATATATGAAATGGAACCTAGATTGTGAGGACCCTTATGCATTGACAATAATGAAATTTTATTTTTTAGTACCATAGGGGAAGCCTTAATAATAGGAAACTTTAATGCAAGGATAGAAAACATCCAAGCCCTCAATTTGAAAATGATTACAAAGAGAAAAGTAATCTATTATGGTTTGAGGAAGAGAGATACCAACTTTGGGAAAAGATTTCATAGGATAGTAAGGGAAATGTTACATACAATGAGACAAAATTATTGGGAATAAATAGTTTATACAACATGGTCATATACAACTGTATGAAAACATGATCAAAATCAGGAAACATCACCTACAAAAATTATGATGCTCAAAGTGTAGACTATTTTCATTTGCTCATAAAACTATATCCTAAGAGTGATGGAGTTAGTAGTTGGGGACTACCCTATAGAGATGAAATCATGTCATAATCCAATATATGTAAAGATTTAAATCCAAAAAATCAAACAACAATATGAACAAGTCCACTTAAATTAAAATAAGACATCTTCACAAGGTAAAGTCCTCATTGTAGGCACCCTGATTTCACTTTCTAATTTTTACAATTAGTCATTCCTTGTTAACTAAATTATTCTTGATTATTTCCTCTTTACTCCCCTTAAATTCATTAATTGAATCAATTTAATCAATTAACCTTAGCTTCCATTTTTTGCAACTAATTAATTAATTAATATCTTTTGAATTGGTTGATTAGGCTAACTAATTCCTCTTTAACATTTCTTCTAATGTTTAATTCCTCGCTAGTGGACAAAAATATGACCTTTTGATATCTACCATCCAATTTAAAATAAAATAAAATCATCATCCTCCAATCTCCCACACGTGTGAGAAGAGACACATGTCCCCTCTCCTCTTCCTATAAATGCTTTCTCTCACTTCATTTCACCTTGCACCTCCTTTTAGACACTTTTCCAAAGTCTTAAGAACTCGTTTATCCAATCAATCATAGCCCTTTATCCAACTTATAATCTTAGCCCTCCATTCCATTTTTTGGAAAATCTATTTAAGCAATTATTTTCCTCCGCATTTCATCATTCAAAGCCATAGAGCATTTTTATACCATCAAAATGAGTAACTAGAAAATAAGAGCATCCACATACAATCATTATTGTACATCATTGTAGTACATCCACTTAACAATTGAGGTAAGATTCTTTAGTTTACTTTTTGTATTGTTTGTTTATCTTTATTATTTCTTTATCTAAGTGTTGCTTCCATTTGGGCTTTTGGGTATATTTTTTGCATCTAACCCCATGGTTTGTAGCTCAAATAGGGGGTCCACATATTTGGAACACCTAGTGGGTGTTAGTGTAATTAAATATTTATTACACTAGCATAAGTTTACTTAGGTCTTTATTTAATTAATTAAGTCCTAGGTTGCATCATTAGAAAATCATAAATAATGGGGTCATTACCCTTTCCATGTTTGTAGGAGATAAGATTCCTTCTAGAAGATGAGTTGTCTTTTCTAGAACTTATCTCAATCACTTTATCATTCCCTAGGTAGGTGGTTAGGGTTCACATGTTGTCATATGTTGTTAGATCATGACACATGGCAACATCATATTGCATCTTGTATCTCATTCATGCCTATATAATCAAGGCATATGTACATTTGTAATCATATTCTAGATCAATAGCAATCTCCATTTGCATGCCCTTAGTTGCAACACTTCCTATGTGGGTGAATTTCTTCTTGGAAAAGATCCTTTAAAGTGTGTGCAGCTTCATTGGATGATTCAGCATCCATTATTTCAATAGTGGGACCCTCGTCTCATGATCAAACCTTCATTTTTGGAGTTCTTATGATTTACAAGTTACATATTTTAGTTTGGCACTCACATTCCATCAACTTTACACAAAGTCACTGATGTTCTTTAGTTCCTCCACCTAGACAGCTCATTGTTCATCATCATTAATTACTACCATTATCCTAAGCCACCTTCACTTCCCACCTTCACAATATTTTAGACCATCAACTTTTCCCTTTTTTATTAATCTATTTTCCCCCTCTTTTCTAGCTTTCTCTAGTCAATTTTGTAGGGATTTTGATCTTCAAGGTTGTTTACACTTTTATCTAACCCTCTTTTTGTAGATTGGCCAATTTTTGTTTTATATTTCTTACCTATTTTGACCACTATTTTGGTAGTGCCAACACTCACTCTCATCTCACTTGTGATTCTTGTGTTATTGGTGCTTTGTAAATAACCACCTATGTTTCTACACTTTCTTTTCCCCCTTCTCTATCATTTTTATTTTTTTGGTTTTTGGTCCTTGGTTTTGTTTTCCCATTAAAAATTTGGCTTATCATTTTCTTCTTTACTCTCAAGTTTGAATGCTTGTGTCTCTTTTTTGAAATATTTCACTAACACATTTTTGTTGTTTGTAGGTTTTATAGATAAATTCCTTTGCTAGCTAAATTGACACCTCCACCATTAGTTTCTAAAGCTCCAAAGTGGTGCCTCTATTTGAAAACTTTCACTATCTACTTTCATTATTTTAGGGTTTTTCCTTTTAGATTTTTTAATTTTTTCTAACATTTTTTCATTATTGTTTCACCATTCTCATTTCTATTTTGTTTATTTAATTTTTTTTTACCTTTTTCCTAATTTTTGTCTTGCAATTTGTAGAATTATTTGAATTGGTGATATTCAATGCCTTTTCAAGCTATCACCTCTACTAGTAAGTGTAGGAAAATCATTAAACTATTTGCACTCAACATTTTTTTTCAAATACTTTATTTTTTTGTTCATTATCTCTAATTTATTGTGGTGCTTATTCCATGTTTTCTTCCATTTAACCATGTTATCTTAATTTTGAAGGCTAACAAACTTTTCAACTTGTTTGAAACTAACATGTATTTGTAGGTAATCATGCTAGTCAAAGACATTTCCTAGAAAAATACTAACTTGTAGTTTTGTAGGACATGTGTAGAAGATTATTTTTACAAAGCCCTTTTCTTTTTGTGTTCTTTACCTATTTTCTTGTTTGATCACATTTAAACCCAAAGTTTAAACTTAACCACACATTTGGATTTGGATTTTAAAATTTATAAGTGTCTTTAAATCCTAAATTATCACTTGTGTAAGCCCTCCCTTCTTAGAGTGATATTGGGGATGAGAAAAAGTGCTGTCTTATTTTTTTAGGAGGATTTCCTAGGGATTTCATCATCTTAGAGGAGGATGTCAACCACATGTTTATTTTGAGTGTACAAAGGGGGAGAATAAAATTTGTACTTCAAATGAATCATTATCATGTTTGGTACATCCCTATCCATCCACCTTATTTATGAGGGTAGGGGAAGGTGTGAAGTGGAAGGGGAATAAACCTTATCCACATGCTTGTAGATGAGCTTTACTTCATTGATATGTGCTTCATGTATCCTTGTATATATATATAATACCATTAGAGAGCTTGTAATATTGTCATAATACCATCAACTATCCTTCCTTGTGATGTGTCGATAATCAATTAGGCCTAAGAAGCTACTCACATTATACTTCCATGTTATAGAGGTAGAACTATTAATGGAAAAGGCTTTTGGTCTCCATTATAATGGGTATATATAGGTGGTCCATGACCTTGTATTTTCTAGCTACTTGCACCTTGGTAGATAACATATTTGTAAGCCCATAAGAATTGATATTCCTTGAATAAGGTTAGTCTTGTTAATGCTTCCTCTTTGTTGAGTGTTGTGAAAGACTTGTGCTTGTTTGTAAAAAAATAATCAACTAAACAAAGTCAACCAAAGTGAAAAATTTTGAAAAATATTGTTACTTTATTAAAAACATACATCCATAGTAGTACACTTAGATGAAAATTGGCCAAAGTATTTTATCCAAACAAGTTCATCCTTTCCAACCCATAGTCCATATCCATAGCAAAACTAAGTCTAATATATTTTAGTCCATACCCATTGCAAAACCAAGTCTATTATTTTAGTCCATACCCAAAAGGTCTTACCAATCATACCCAAAACCTATATACCAATCATCCATCTAATTTAGCCCACAATCTCCAAAATTTAGTCCATCCCCTAGGTGTTCAATCACTTCAACTCCATTTAATATTTTTAACTCCATCAAGCCAAGAATTTGAGTCCAAGGGGCATACCCTTTGAGGCTCATTTCACCTAATCCATCATTGAAATCTATAATCCAAGATAGTCCCTCATCCCATAACCAAATCTAACCCAACCTTTTACAACATTAGGTCATCCTTAAACATTGATCCTACTCCATCTTATCCATCTCCATAGAACCATCACAATCCAAATCCATCATTGTAAAAAAAATATTTGGTGTTTTGAAATTTTCATTGGATCCCCTTGTGACCAATGTAATAGTGTGAACTAAATATGATAGATCCAAATGAATTTAAACACTATTTAATCCCCTAAGCATTGATCCCAATAAGATATTTGAAATTATGAAGAACAAGAAACCATTAAACTAACATGATATAAATATGAAAACATAATAGAAATCTATTCTAAGACTTTGAATCTTATCCTATTGAGGGAGTGGTGTTGCATTGATGTGGAATGACGACCCTTTCCCAATCCCTTGGATAGTGGGAGCTTATTTCAATCAGTTTTATTAAAGAAAACTGATGAAACTGATGAGATATCAATGAAACGTGATATATAATTAATTTAACATGATGATATGATTGCTAAATGCTTGAATGCTTGGTAAAAATGGATGCAATCTATGCTAGATGTGAATGAAGCTCAAAGATGCAAGCCATAACTATGAATTTATGCTAAAATGTATACAAACTAAGCTAATATGGAAGTCATTAATGGATGCTTAAGCTAAATGGATGAAGCTTTAATCTAAAATGCTATCAAATATGAAACATGGATGCAAATGAGTGAATTTCAATAACACAAGTTTGCTATCAAAAGATGGATCCATTTCTCTCCAAATAGTGATGTATTTATAAGAGAGAAAATGAAGAATCAATGGCCCAAATCGATTTGATCTATCAATGGTCAATAATGAATGAAGGATGAAACATGGATCAAACGGATGAGAATCAAAGATCACATGGATCAAGAAAAGATCAAGGGCTCATAATTATGCAATCAAACACACTTTTCAACAACTTTAAAAGGTTGTTTCAAAGTTGTTTGGAATAATCATTACTTTTTTTTGGAGGAAAATAGGAGAATATTCCTTTGGAATATTCCCTATGCAAGTGGATGGGAAGGAAACTAGCAAATTTAGTAATTAAAAATAAATTTTAATGTGCAAGATGAGGAATAATATGATATCCATTAAATAATTGATTTAATGAAAAAAGGGGATGTGATTATGATATTTAATTAAATAGTTTAGGGTTATTTAATTAAATAGGTGGACTTAGGGTTTAAATTAAATAATTTACATTATTTAATTAAACAGGGTGAAATGTTAGTGTGGGAGGGTAGGAATTAACCTAATTAGATTATTTAGATTAATAGACAAAAATGAAGCATTTGACTAAATAACTAGGCTAATTTAATCAAACAAGCGAAGAGAATATGGGTTTCAGGACGAAATGATGTTAATATATCGAATTCAAGTGTGTAATACCATTCAGGACATTTTTAAGTGTCTACATTTTTCCCCTCTTTGAAGCGAGGTACCTGTTGCATTGGTTCAAAGACTAACGCTTTTCGAATTAAAACTATTGTTCAGATCAAAAATTTAAAAAATCTCGCTTTTTTTGGATGCCCCAATGTTTCCCTAGCAGAAGGAAATTAAGTTGGTGCCTTGCCCCCTCAAGAGATTGGGTGGAAATTTGGAATTTTGGGTTGATCTCTCGACAAAGATGGAACATAGGTTTAGCTCAAAGAGGACTAGAAAGCTCAAATGTTTGATGTAGAAATTTTTTATGATGTATAGACAATAATCAACCATGGGTAGCCTCATGTATATTTTGATATATCACATAGATTCAATACTTGGATAGAAATGTTAGTAAAGATAGAATGTGAAGAATAGGATGGATAGAAGAATAAGATGGATTAACCATTGATTTCAAGATTGATTCAAAAGTCCAACAATTCCATGATTCTTTGAGACTTTATTAGATATGGTGATGAGATGGATGACTTTGCTCATATTCAGGATTGGTACTTTCTGTCATTCCTTATTTTTTATATAACACATAGACACTATGCATCAAGGTATTGATAAATAAAATGGCGTTGTGTCTAGTGCGATGGATGTTGACTTTGCAAACATATAGGATAGTCCTTGTTCACACCTTGACATATGAAAACCTCGTTGGAATATTTCAAACCAAAGCATACGCAATAGTTAACAATCTACTCCAAACAACCTCCCTACACACAACAAAGCAAGCATGCACCAAGATTATTTTACAAGGATACCCACAAGCACAACAAACGAAAAATAATCATCGATGCCCCATTCCTTTCTCTCTAAATCATTGAGACATCATCAAGAGGTCCTCAAAATGGGTCAATAAGGTAAATCATAAGAAAAGAACAAAACAAACAATCAGTGTTATTTATATCTCTTGCCAAAGTTGTAATGTGTTTTGAGGATAAATATCCAAAATGATTGCCAATGATAATACCCATTGTAAGAAGGATGCATCCTAGGATGTGTTATCAGATGTTGGCAGGTTGATAGGTTGTTTGAAAGGCCATTGATATAAATTTTGATTGACATGTTCGATAATGATCAAGAGTTTTATTTTTTGCATTTAGGTTCAACTTTTTTTTATTGTTGTACTTGTCCATTTATTTTACCAAAGGGTGAGTGTGAAGATCGATTTATTATCGATGGAATTTTATTGCAGGTGAAAGCGAAATGGGATGGGTGGTTTTGGAGTTTTTGGAATATTTCAATGTTTTTGATGTTTTTGAAAATGTTTTGAGCCTATTTTTGGTCTTTTTCTGAATGCTTATGTGAATGTTTTGGTTTTCGATTATTTGAGGTTGTTTAGGGATTTTCTAGGATTTCCAATGTTTTGGGTTTTCAATTTTCAAAATGTTTTTGTGTTTTCTGATTTTTCAAATATTTTGGGGTTTTCTAAGTTTTGACCAAGACCTAAAAGGAACTGACCTAGGGCCTTGAGGGCTTATCAAAGATGAGCCTTGCCTATGTTATACATGAAGAGACCTCGTAGTTCAACTAACTTTGACTTATTATCGATGAGATACGAAGACTTGATGGATGGTCAGTTTATTATGATGGAATCCTAACCTAAAGTGTCATGGGTGCACATCAATGATGGCCTTGCTTGTGTTCAAGCTTAGAGACAACGTAGTTTGACAAGGTACTGTTTTTGGGTTTTCGATGTTTTGACATGTTTAGGGATTTTGATGTGTTTTGGATATTTTGGATTTTGACTTTACAACTTTTTGAATGTTTTTAGATTTTAGCTGTACAAGATTTTGATGTTTTTGGATTTTCTAATTTTGCAAGTGTTTTTGAATTTTGATGAGGTTTTATGAATGTTTTAGGATTTTTGATGATTTTGGGAATAACCTTAAGATATACAAGAACCCAACCTGATACAAGCATAACAAATTTCCCCCAACATGATGTGATAGACTACCTTGATATAGGCATGACAAACTAACCTTAGGAATATGCTAGGTAGTACTAAAGGGGAATATGATACTCTGCAATATAAAGCTATGATATGGACACAGGGTGATGGAATAAATAGGATGAATGATCTGATGCAAAGAATGATAAGCTAAAGAGACAAAGATAGATAAAGGTGCTTTATTTACGCAAGGTTCCTATTTGCTAGGTTTTCACTAAGGTACTTTCCCAAAGCGCCTTTGAAGTGGTTTTCACTAGAGGATGATTTTTTTCTTTACTATTTTCAATCCTTGTTCTTATTTTTTTGTATTTTTGTATTTTTTTGATATTTTTTTAATTTTTTGGATTTACACCCTTCAAGCCTAGGCATAAATTTTTTTTAGATGTAGACTATTGATTGGCTCCTAAAAGGGTTCACCTTCAAGCGTTGATAGTTGGTATGGTCTTGATCCATAACTTGTTGTGATAACAAATAGGCCTAACCAATTAGGCTCAAAATTTCCTTTACTGTACTGATTTGGAACATTCTTCTTATTCTACTTTAGGACAAGATCCCCTACCTGGAAAGAACGAATCTTGATCTTCTTGTTATAGCTCCATTTCAGTCAGTTTTGGTATGCTTGCAAATGATTTAGGGCATCAAGGTGATGCTCATCCAGGAATTCTAACTCATTTAGCCGAGATACTCTATACTCTTCATCAGTGATCATATTATGTAGTGACACTTGCAGCGAGGGAAGCTTGACCTCAATAGGTAGGATGGCTTCTAATCCATAGATCAAAGAGAAAGGGGTTGCACTTATTGGTGTGTAGATGCCAATCATGGCCAGTTTCATTGACTGCTTTCTTTAGGATCTTCACAATGGTCTTGTTTGTAGCCTCAGCTTAACCATTTCCCTGGGGGTAATAAGGGGTAGAGAACCAATGTTGGATGTTAAATCATTGGCATAGCTCTCTTACATCCTAATTCTTGAAGGGTGTTCTGTTATTTGAGATAAGGGCTTGTGGAACAACACAGTGGCATATAAGGCAATTCAAGATAAACTTGGAGATTTTTTTCCCTATTATGTAAGTAATAGGAATGGCTTTGACCCACTTGGTAAAGTATTCAGTGGTCGTTTATAATGAACTTGTGGCCATTAGATGAGGTGGGAGTAATCTTTCCTATGAGGTCAAGCCCCCACTGTGAGAAAGGATAAGGTGTGAGCATTGGTTGCAACTCCTCAGCTGGAGCATGGATGAGATCTCCATGCTTTTGACATTGGAAACACTTCTACACATACTAATGAGATTCTTTTTCCATGGTCGGCCAGTAATAACCCATCCTTGACAGTTTCTTGGATAAGCGTATTCCACTAGAATGGGAATCGCAAATGCCTTCATGCACATCTATTAAGGCAGTCAAGGCTTCCTCTTGGTTGAGACGTAGTAATGTCCCTTTGATGCTTCTACGATATAAGGTATCACCTAGGATGACGAATTGGGATGCCTTCTTAATAAAGGTCTTTTTAAGGTTAGAGGTGATATTAGATGGGAGGGCTCCTCTGCTAAGATAGGTGAATATATTGTGATACCATAGGGAACCAAGACTAACAATTACACACACAAATTCAGATTTAGGAATTTCAAAAGCTAGTACGAGAAGTTATTCTGCCAAGAATTCAGATTGAAGGACATTGTGTGGCATGTCTAACAATGACCCAATTGTTTCCATGGCATTTGTTGCTTGATTGTTCACACGAGGTATCTACTCAAAAGTTATATCAATGAAGAAGTCCTTCAAACTTTCTACCATCATCTTATAAGGAGTGTGTTTATCGTCCTTGGTTTGGTAGTCATCATTGACTTGGTTAGCAATTAGTTGTGAGTCCCCATAGACTTTTAACTCTTTTATTTTCCATTGAACTATTATTCTTAAACCTATTATTAGAGATCCATACTCAGCGATATTATTTTTACATGGGAATGATAGCCAGTATGACTTTGGGATATAGTTACCTTGAGGGGTGATAAAGAGAATACCCCCCCCCTAATCCATGTTGGGTATATGATCCATCAAAGTACAATTCCCGTTGATATGCCATATTGAGGAAAAACAATGATTCATCAAGAAACTTAGATACCAAAGGATTATCTGCATAAATGGGTGCTTCAGCTAGTTGGTCTGCAATAACTTGTCCTTTGATAGCCTTGTGCTCCACATACTCTATGTCAAATTTAGTCAAAATTATCACCCATTTGACCATTCGCCTAGTGAGAATTGCTTTGGATAACAGATATTTTAATGGGTCAACTTAGCAATAAGCTTGATTTGGTGGGCAAGCATGTAATGTCTGAACTTTTGTGATGCAAAGACCATTGCTAAGCATACCATCTCAATGGATGAATAATTCATTTCATACCCTACTATGATAGAGGATTATCAATATGGGTCGATTACACTTGATCCATGATGAATCGAAGCATAATTTAGCCACTAAAACTCAATCTCAAACAAGATCATTCAAATTGAAAGTTAAACTAAGAATTTATCGAAACTGAAAATTATAAACTACTAAAACAATTAAATTCCTACTCTAACCCATTTGAAACTTATCCTGTTTTGGAATTGGTGTCGTGTTGATGTGGAACAATGACCATTTCCCAATCCCATGATTTGTGAGCCTGTTTTAATCAATTCTATGGAAGAGAATCAATGAAACCATGGTGATAAATGGATGAAAACCTTATTTATGCTAAATTAAACATGATGCAAGGTAAATTAACATGATTCTATGCTAAAAATTGATCTAATTATACAATTTCTAAGCTAATCTAAGCTAATTCTAAGCTAAAAGATGGAAACCCTAATTTATAAACAAACTAAGATGGATGCATGGAAGCCATTAATGGATTTCTTAAGCTATTATGCAATTAAAATGAACTAAATTAAGCTAAAAGTGAGTAAATTGAGAGTGTGAGTGTGAGTGAATTCAACAACATGACTTTGCAATTGAAAGATCGATCTATTTGTCTCCAAATAGTGACCTATTTATAGGAAAGGAAATGAGAAATGGAGGGTTGAGATTGAAAAGATCAATCAACGGTCAAGGATGGAAGGAAGAAGAGGCATGAACCATCGATTACTCATCAACGGATGAGAATGCATTATGGGTTTTAATCAAGGGCTCACATTTGCTCCAAACAAGCACACTTTTGACCTACTCACACAGGTCAAAGGTGACTTGTTCAAAAGGTTAAAGTTTTAGTTTGCACAATAATCCAAGTGAGTTGATTGGAGGAGAGAGAATATTCTTTGGAATGTTCTGATGGGTGAGGATAAAAGATATTTTGAAAATTAAAAGAAAGTTTTAATTGTGCAAAAAGGGGATAAGGAATATTCCATGGGAATATTCCCCTTCTTAGAGGAAAATTAGTTTAATTGCTAATTAAACAAGGTTTAATCATGCAATTAGGAGATTGAAGAATTAAAAGTGATATTCATTAAATTAAATGATTTAATGAAAGGGGGAAAGGTGAAATGACATTTAATTAAATAACTTATGGTTATTTAATTAAATAGGATAACTTAGGGAATTAAATTAAATACTTTGATTTATTTTATTTAATAGGATGAAATTTTAGCGTGAAAAGGGGGTGAATTAACCCAATTAAATGTGTTAGGTTAATAGACGAAAATGATGCAATTAATTAATTAGCTAGGAAAATTCAATTAATTAAGTGAAAAGAGGATGGGTTTCAAGACGAAATGATGTTAGTTAGCCAATGTGATCCATCGAGACATTTTTAAGTGTCTACATTTTGCCCCTCTTTGAAGCAATTTACTTGTTGCATTGGTTCAAAGACTGATGTTGATTACGATGTTGATTTTGATGCTAATGGTGATGCAAAAATAGACATTGATGGTCTCTTTGAGATGTTGATAGCCAAGCTAAAGGTTGATTGATCTGATTGATTGATTGATAACATTGTTGAGGATTCACAACAATGCAATGATTGTGTTGAATAACATTAGGATTGATAGGGAACGATATATCCCAATGATGGTTTATTTGATAGATTGATCAAGATTTGCTGGCAAGGCTAGGAACAAAATTAATTAGATGATTTGACATTGATATGATCAAAAGATGGTTGGTTGCCCCCTCAAGAGATCGATCGGATAATAAAGTGTTCTGATCGAGCTCACAATAGGTGAAAATTAGACTTATGCTTGAGATTCTTGAGATTTTAGGTTGCTTTTGAATCAAAGAGCTGCAACATTTCAGATTTTTGAGTTGAAGATGATATAGATGCCCATTTTTCCCAAGCAGAAGAGGGATTACTGGTAAAGAGGATAAAAAAAATAGTTCTTGGAAAGCTCATATGTTGATGTAGACAGATTTCATGATGTATAGATAGTCATCGGCTATGGGTAGCCTCATGTATATTTTGATGTAGATCACATAGATTTGATGCTTGGATAGAAATGTCAGTAAATATAGAAGAAGAAGAATAAGAAGATAAGATGGATGGGTTGACCATTGTTTTGGATGATTTATTCAAAATATCAAACAAGTCTATGATCCATCAAGACTTTATTAGAAATGGTGATGAGAAATGCATGATGAGGATGAATGTAGGATGATGAGTTGCTCACATTTCAAGATTGGGATTTTCTGTCGTTTCTTATTGTTTGATATAACACATAGACATGATGCATCAAGGTATTGATAACTGGGATGGCGTTGTATCTAATGTAATCGACTTTGACTCGAAAAATAGATAGGATAGTTCTTGTTCACACCTTGACATACGAAAACCTCATTGGAATGTAAGTTAGAAGCTTAGAATATATTGGACCAAAGCATACGCAATAGTCAACAACATACTCCAAACAACTTCCCTACACACAACTAAGCAAGTATGCACCAAGATTATTTTACAAGAGGACCCAAAAGCACAACAAACAAAAGATAATGATTGATGCCCCATTCCTTTCTCTCTAAATCATTTTTATAGACATCATCGAGAGGTCCTCAAAATGGGTCATTAAGATAAATCATATTAAAAGATCAAAGACAAACAGTTAGTGTTATCTATATCTCTTGCTTAGTTTAAGTTTAGCTAAGGTGATATCTGATACTGAGGTCCATCGTAGGAAGGATACATCCTAGGACATGTTGATCAAATGGTTGTTTTGATGTTGGATAATGATGAGCTTTATGATAAGTTGTTGATATAAAATTCACTGACGTATTTACCTATGAGCTAGACATTAGATTTTGATGATTAGGTTCACACTTTATGACTTGCTATACTTGTTTTCTATTTTTTTTCCAAAGGATGAAGTTGGTGATCGATTTATTATGAATGAAAGTTTATTTTAGGTGTAAGCGAGATAGGATGGATGGGTTTTGGATTTTTTGGAATATTTCAATGTTTTTGGTATTTTTGAAATGTTTTGAGGTTGTTTAGGGTTTTTTTGAGATATTTGAGGCTATTTAGATCTTTTGAATGTTTTCTGATGTTTTTGGATTTTCAATTTTCTAATGTTTTGGAGTTTTTTGAATATTTGGATGTTTTTGAGTTTTTCAAAATATTTGGATGTTTTGGATTTTCAAAAGTTTCGACCAAGAACCTAACCTAAAAGAGTTATCCTAGGGGTCTTGAGGGCTAATCAAAGATAAGCCTTTCCTACATTATACATGTAGAGACCATGTAGTTCGTCTGACTTGACTTGTTAACAAGATGAGATATGAACAGGTGAGAAATGTCGGTTTATTATGACGGACTCCTAAATGACTGACCTAGGGTGTATCGAGGGCACATCAAATATAGCCTTGCCTATGTTCAAGATTAGAGACAACATTGTTTGACTAGGGGACTCTATTTTTGAATTTTTGATGTTCGAACTTTTTAGGGTTTTTGATGTTTTTTGGATGTTTTGGATTTTTCCTTTACAATTTCTCAAATATTTTTGGATTTTAGCTGTATAGGATTTTGCAAATGTTTTTGGATTTTCTAATGAACATTTTATGAATGTTTTGGGTATTTTCTGAGGATATTTTGAGGAAAACGATACCTAGATCATGATGTCAATTTCACGCTATGAGATATAAGACATGTATCAAGAGTTATTCAAAAACAAGAGTGTAATAACCTGCCCCTAGTGTTTAGTAATTCTTCATAATGCAATGGATAACCAAGATAGGTAATGTATATGCGAAGATTTTGGCAAATTTTTAGCATGCTAGATATGGGCTATGGGACTTCATGAGATACAATGGTAAAGAGCCTGTCAAAAGTTTTCCATGAGTAGAGTTGAAGTATACATTGAATCTTTGTCAAGATCAAGATAAAGTGGAATATATGGATAAAGTTGGATTGGATGGATGGAGAGAACATTGGATATATCATGACAAGGATGAGATGCTTTTGTCTGAGAAGGACCATATAGACGCTCAATTATAATCATGATGCAGTTTTTCTAGGTTTTCATCATAGTACTTGTCCAAAGCGCCACCGTAGTGGTTTTCACTAGAGGAAGATTTTTATTTTTACTATTTTCTTGATTTCTTGATTTCTTGATTTCTTGATTTTTTGAATATTTTACCCTCATGTTGAACCACCTAGTGGAACTGATGTAGAGGCCACTATCATAATGTGCCAGCAGTATCCTTCTTGAATAAGTTGCTTTGCTAAGATATGAGCACTTGAATGCAACCTTGAAGAACTATGATATGCCTTGTGGATACTAGAATTTAGCTTGTCTATGTGCACACATCATGATAAAGTGCCTTCAAAATCCTTATGATGAAGGGTAGCTACCAACACACAGTCAATGCGAGAATCGGATATTGTGAATGGAGTGTACAGTGACATGTATGAATAAATATGAGATGGATTGGTTGATGGTTTGGAACCTTTGACTCGCTGAACTTGGGAAGATGAACAATGATGGGTGGGAATGGAGGTTTTCATGGAATTAGGACCAATCATTGGATATACTTTGTTCCTTGCTTGAGAAGCTTGCTTTTGTATTTGAGGACTCTTTTGATGGATACATTCCCCCTTTTTATTCTGCCCCATAGTTTCTTTAACTAATGGAGTTTTTGAGGGATGATTTTCTTTATTTTTCTTTAGTATCCATTTGTACTTGACCTATCCTTTTTGCTTTACTGCTTCATTTTCTTTGACTATCTTCACCTTGCTTTGATACGAATTCATCTTTTTATGTTGGTCCCAATTTGCATATGAGATGATGGGTGAATGTCAACTCATGATACAACTAGTTGTAGCGTTGACTACATTTTCATCATAAGGATTCTTCGTACCCCATATGTTGATGTTTGTTGTAGACAAGATTGCCCCCAACATTGTAAAGGTATTATCAATACCTAATCCTTTGCCCTGATAATGTATCCTCTGATCCATAGCCACTGAATAGGACTTGCCATGAACACATGATATTGTTATGGGTTCTTGTTGTTTAGGAATATGAACTATTTGCTCTGATTCCATGACATCATTATTTTTTGATACTGCTTCAAAAGATGTTGGTGTTGATTCAAAATATGTCAATGATGCACAATCATTGTAAGAATCAATAATCCTAACTGTTGCTCACTCATGAACTATTTTCTTTGATGCTATGACATCATTATGTGTTGATACTATTTCAAAAGATGTCGGTACTGATTCAAAATATGTCAATGATGCACAATCATTGTAAGAATCAATAATCTCGACTATTGCTTGCTCTTGTGTAGGAATATCAAGTGTGGGAGGCTCATGTTTTGCATGAAGAAAACCTATATGTCCATCTGAAAGAAACATCTCAGGAGTGATATCAGGGACATCTTTGGAGTTTAAAATGGTTTAGAAGATGTCTCATAGTTCTTTGTGAAACTTTGGGGATAAGGTTTCTTGATCTTGACTTGATTCAGAATAACTTTTGTTATCCTCAAGAGCCTCCTCTTGACATGATCCTTGGGTGGATGATATATCATCGGTAAAAGACTCTTCACAAAATTTTGTGGGTATGGGTGCAATAAGGGATATTTTTGGCTCGTTTGTAACTTCTTCAACATGCAGAATCATTGAGTCATATGTGGGAGAGATATCACAATATGATATCCACTTGATGTCATTATGATATAAAATAGTGCTAAACACTGTTGATGGGTTTGAACTTTGTTTTAAAATGGTATCTTGATACATATCTAATTCCTCATAAACAACGTAAACATGTCCCAACATGGTATCCTAGGTATTGTTTGAAGTTGATTCCTTTGTCAAATCTTTTGTTTTTCCATGATCAAGCATAGGGTTCATGTAAATTTTCATATTTTCATTCCCATATTTTTTATCAACCTCAATGTCTCTTTGTTCAATAAGATCCTCTATTAGATGTTTGAGCCTAAAATAATTTTGTGTGCTATGACCTTTGTATCTGTGAAATTCACGAAAGTGATCTTCTCTATAGCTAATAGGTTTGATTTGTGGCTCTTGATAGTTTGAGAAATCTAGGAGTGTGATAAGGTTAGACTATATCAACCTCTTCAACACATCTTCCATAGGTTCCCCTAAGGGAGTGGATTGTTGCTTAGGAGAATTGTTTGTTCTCTGTTGTTCGTATTGAGTGTTTGCAGCATTGATTTTTTGATTATTTGACAGTGATGTGTATGGTTGTTGTGTATTCATGGTTTGGGTGTTTTCTTGTCTAGGAGCAGTTAAGACCACCTTTGTATCAACAATGCCATCACTAGTAACATTATTGTTCTTGGACCAATAGTGGGGCTTGTCATTAAAACTAGTGGATGGGGAGTTGTTTTTATACACTTGTGTGTTTCCCTGTGAGATTAGGGCTCTCTCGATGTTAAGGGCTCTAGGGAAAAGCTCATCATAAGATGTGATGCATTGCATTTTCAAGTGGAATGATAGGTCTGGATCTAGATTTTCTATGATAATGCCCACTTGTTGTCGTTGGGAAGTGGCCACTTGCTTTAACTATCTCTTTGTCTCCACCATTGCAAGAAATTGGAAAAAGATTCCCCTTTATTTTGTTTAAGAGTGTACAGTTCTTCTAGACTTACGTCCATGTCAAGATTGAAGGAGAAGTGATCTATGAATTTGTCAACAATTTCTTGGAAAGTTTTGATACCGAGGGACAGTTGAGAAAACCAATCCATGGCAGTCCACCTATTAAAATTTGTGGGAAAAGGCACATCAAATATGACTCATTATAGGTGATCTCCATACACATAACATTAAACTCTTTGATATGGTCCACAAGACTTCCTCTCCTTTTGTGTTTGTCGAATTTGGGGATTTCAAAACTGGGAGGGAATGGTACCATTGCAATGTTTCAATCAAATGGATATGGACATAGGTTCTATGTATGAGGCTTCTTTGTCTTTCATATTCGAAGGTTTTGCATTTATTGAG
>VDFB02012019.1:0-21288 GCA_007258455.2 Sequoia sempervirens
AAAGACTTGACTTTGCTTCTAATAAAATAAACAAATATCCTTCTATTATAATCATCTATGGATGAAATTATCTGAGATCCTAGATAATGAAGAAGGAACATTCACGGGACCAAGAAACCCACATCCTACATGCACATAGTCCAAAACCCCAAAACTTTTGAGAACTTGAATAAAAGAAACCAGTGTTATTTTTTCCATATACACAATTTTTACAAAAGTTAGACTAGAATTACAATCATCAAGGCCTTCAACAAGGCCCTTGATTTAGGGCTCAAAGACCCTTCTCACCAATGTGACCAAGTCATTGGTGCCACAACATTGTCTTCTACGCAAGAAACTTCATTTCCAAGGAATGAGCACCCTTAGGTACCCAAAATGCACAACCATCAAATGTAGTTGCTACAAACTTCTTTGCTCAATCAAACGATGAGGATGAATAATCCAAAGATTTCTTTTTTGGTTTGTTAGAAACTATTGCACTGAATTGTGCATGCATCCAACTTGAACAAAGTGTTGATCTGAACACAACACCATAGCTCCTCTCATCATCTTATATCCTCCACTAAATAAACAACCCTGCACAATCGAATCAGTTTACTCCTTGAGAAAGTTCTATATCAAACTTAGGATGTCGCGAGGAACACCATCAATCCCCTTCACTCTACCATTAGGAAATCTGATCTTGACTCTACCATGACCAACGATCTTCAAATGAGATTCATCAACCAGATACACCTTCCCACCATCATATTCTTCATAGTTCGAGAACCAACCCCTATGCAAGGTTGTGTGGAAAGAAACACTTGAGTCTATTAACCACACCTTCTCGTAGCTGGTTGATTTGAGAAGTGTTGTGACCTATTTCACACATCGCCCCATTGCAAATGGGACCCTCAGTTTTGCTCTTAGGGTTTAGCTTAGAGTAGCAATTTCATAGTCTCTGATGTCTGGGAATTTCATGTCAAAGTTTGGAGTCATCACCCAAGCCAAGTTGAGAATTTGGGCCTGAAACTGAACGTAAACATCATAGAAGTGCTTAGAAGACCACCACTTGACGAGGATGCGCTGTGCTTTACAGCTCAATTGACACTTCCTATTTTGAGTTACCTTTTTGCTTTTTACTTTTTCATTTTGGCATTTCTGGACCAATCTGGAATTTACTATTTTTAGAAAGTTGCTTTTTGTTTTTTTCTATTTTTAGAAAGTGCTAGGTGTCACTAGCAGTGGAGTCGAAAGTTTCCACTTTTGGAACTAAAAAGCAAGCAAAAATCAAGCAGGGGTCTTGAAAAATTGAAAAAATCAAGAGAAAAGCACATGCAAAGATGATAAAAGTTGGAAAAGGCGCATGCAAAGGCTAAAAAATCAATTGGAAAAATCGCGCCTTCAAGAGAAAATCACTCAGAAAGCAAGTAAAAAGCAAGTAAGTTGTGACAAAATTCACCTAAGGCTGGATAAGTGTGCCCATTAAAAATCTAGTTGAATCTTCAAAAAGTCCGCCTGAGAAATCCGTTCATCAAAAGGAAATCTTGAAAAATCCAATTGAAATTCGTCTATTTGAGAGATTTTGACAAAATCCGCCTTGTACAAGGAAAATCCAGTTTGAAAATTCAAAATTCCAGTTGGACAAAGATAAAATCGACTAAGGCAAGTGAAATTTTGAACTGGACTTTAGGAACTTCAAGATGAAGTGAAATTCCAGTTGGGAAGGAGAAAATTCCAGTTGAAAGTTGAATTCTTCAAGGTGAAAATTGAAATTTTTCTAAGGCAAAATCGCCTTGGTGAAAGGAAATCCAGTTGAAAAGTGGATTAGTCCACTTAGGGGTCGAATTTTACTAGAAGGCACAATGTCTTCTCCAAAGAACGTGGGAGGTGGAGTCAGAAAAGCTCAAGTAAAAGAAGTCCTCAAAGAATTTTATCTAGAATCCCAATTATCCTCAAAGTGGAAGAAGATAGCGGATACCAACTTTGAACAGTTCAATACGATCTAGCACAAAAGAAGAATGTTTGGCACTCAGAATGAAATGCCCACGCCTATTGCCACTAACATCGTTAAGTCCGGACTTCATCAAGCAGTAGGATTTCCACCTGTAGTTCAGTGCAGTGAGCTAATGGTCGAGTGTGCCAGAAGATATAATTCATAGACTAGATCCATCAAAACACCTAATGGGATAACCTTGGCATACTTCACGGAGGATTCAGTCAGAGAAGTATTTGGTATTCCCCATCGTCAAAAAATGTTGAACAGGACTCAAAAGGAATCACAGGCCATGTTCGATCAAGCCAAGGAATCCTGTATGGACATAATTAATGCTAACTGGATCAAGGAACCCAAAAGACATCGCTCCAAGTTGCTAAAGAGATTAATTTGCACAGCTTTTAAACCAGAATACAGTGATATGATTCATATGTTGAATAGGATTATGGGAACTTCTCAAGGAGCTTTCTTCGAAGTATGGATGTTTTCGTATGTGGAGGTCGTATTGGGAATGGAGGCAATAAATTGGGCAAAGTTAATAAGTGATAACATCGATTTCCAGTTGAGAAACTTGGAGAAAACCAAAACCTTCTATATGAGTTCCTACGTGGTTTATATCTTGGCACAGTTCACTAAGTGTAGAGGACTGATTTGCAAAGGGGGAGTTGGACTTCGAAAAGATCAGCTCAAAGCATATGATTGTTACCCGCAGCTCCAGCTACATTACAGGGACAATTTCAAGATAACCAATGACGCCTTCCTTAGGTATATCACGCGAGTGCTTCAAGGAACAGTTCAAAAGAGGCTATCAAAGGAGGCTATGGTGATGCTTGATAAGTTCGGATCTTGGTTTATCCAGTTTCCGACCTTTACGTACATAAGAGTTCATGGATTCTCAGATGCTCCGTATAGACTTCCTCGATATCCAACAGACAAGATTGTTATGCTTGAAGTTGCAAGGCAACTGGCATGTGTAGATTCTATTCAGGCGAAAAGGAACAAGCAAAGAGTGGATTTTCCTATTACAATTGGAAAAATGCTAGAAGTCTGCCCCTCATTACAATCAGCCAAAACAGCAAAGTTAGAGTTGCAGTTTTATAAGTTCAGTCTTTATAATCCAAGGTCTAATTATGACCCGTACTTAAGAGTTCACGGAAAAAGGTCACTTCATGTTATGCAGATTGAAGACTATTGGTCTAACCTGGTGGACGAGTATGGAGTCAAGAAAAAGACTTGGTCTAGAATTCCAATTGAACTTGTAAAAAGGTGTGATCTATTCCCTATACCTGACCAAGTAAAAGATAACGGGGACTACATACATCCTCTATTT
Source organism: Sequoia sempervirens (assembly GCA_007258455.2). Classification (NCBI taxonomy): domain Eukaryota; kingdom Viridiplantae; phylum Streptophyta; class Pinopsida; order Cupressales; family Cupressaceae; genus Sequoia; species Sequoia sempervirens. The sequence goes on from VDFB02012019.1 coordinate 3,306, forward strand.
GAACAGGAAAAAGATAAGCCTATCTTGTTGCCTAACTAGACACAACCTGAGTTGACCGATTTGGACATATTGATGAAGGATATTTTAGTATACTCAAGGGAATGGGTAGATAGTCAGATCAGCAGGTTGAGAAAAGAAGGAATTTCTCTTACCTATGCCACATTGAGCAATAAGGAAAGCTAGGAGGAAGCAGTCGGGGAAAGTCTTGATGAACTTTCGTGTCCTAGTAAGAGAAAGGTAGTGAGTGAAGATCTTCACACAAAGGAAAAGGAATCAGCTGACGGAGAATTGGAGAGTAAGAAGCAGAAAGTGACTGAACATCCATCATCTTCAAGTACTCTATCTGTTGGAGTACTTGAAAGGGTGTCCATTGCTGAGATCGAACCAGGCCATGAGCAAGAGGTCGAATTCCAAGAGCAAACCCTCACTGAGAGTCTGGGAGGGGATGATACGTTGATGATTGAAGGCGTAGGAGATACTGAGATCCTTGAGTACAATGAAGAACTAGGAGATGAGGTAATTTCTGCTCTAAAAGGACTTAATGATGATGTCCAATTGGAAGATGGGATGGAATTATCCACTATCCCAGCTTGGTTGACCGAAAGTTTGAGGAAGAAGTCCAGATCACTAGATGAAGTTCCACCAGTTGAAAGCATGCAAGGCTTCCTAGAAAGGATTGGCAAAGCTAAAACGCCAAAGAAGCCTAAGAAGTATTCTCAGATTACCAGGAATGGTGTAGGATCCCGAATCTTACAAGTTGCAGTCCCGAAAATTGACAAGCCAAGAGATCAGATTACTCCTATGGACTATGATGTCACCACGTTGGACATTGGGCCAACCACAATCGATTAGGATTTCCATGAGTTGGCGGACACTTCCAAAGCTATCAAAGAGAAATTCGACAAAACAGAGGAGAAGAAGGAAAGGCTAGAGTTAGAAAATATAAGGCTAATAGAGTTCATTCAGCAGCTGACAACTCCTTTGCGCCAAGAAAGTGAGGCTTTTATTCCACCATCATCTCTTACTCCAGAATCTGTTGACGCTCTTGAAGCTATGAGGATCACAAGCCAAGCAACTAAGGGTTGGGTTATCAATATTTCAAAACAGATGGAGCAATTCCTAGAAAAGTGCGCTCAAACTTATGACATATCTGCCTTGCTTATAATTGAAGTTAGTCAAATTGAAGACAATTGGGAAGACTTCCAGTTCGTAAATGATAAAGTGATACCTCGTTTGAAGGTTTTAAAGGAAGTTTCCCTGCAAATATTGATCCAGGAAGGTGTTGTTGAGGAAGGAGCCTCGTATGATTTCAGCAGGTGGTATCATTCCTTACTGGCTAAAAGAAAGACATGATGGAATGAGGGAAGAGTGTGTTGTTATACGAAGTGCAATTGAAAAGGTTCAGTTCAAAATTCTCACTTCTCTTGAAGGATTAACAGGGCAGGAGCATCATGATGCAAATGGCTTGGATTTAGAAGGATTGAAGAAAAATGTGATGAACATTTACTTCAAGGAAGTGCAGATTGTTACAGGGAATCAGCTTGATGATATGTCTTCTCTTTTGACCTTTATGGATAACTTTCAGAAGCAGGAGGATAGGTGGGAAGGTACTTTCACCCAGTGCCTTGAAACCTTGGACATAATGGGAATGCAACTAGATTCTGTGCCAAGCGTCTCAATGGAGGAACTCAATTTTGTGTTAGCCAAATTTCTTGCATTTGCGGCTAGGGAGCAATCCAAAGGGAATTGCATTCTGGATTCCCACTTGCTCGAATGATTCGCAAGGTGTCATCATTTTCCATACTCCAAGTGGCTTGTTTTGCTTGTGCCATGTGTCCTTTGAGTTGGTTATGCTTTTTAGGGTTAGGGTTTCTTGAGTTGATCTTGGCCATTGATTTCAATTCAATCTTGGTCGTTGCTTTGTAATTGGGGTACCTATATAAACCCCATGCATTTCATTTATTTAGGGAGAGACTTATGAAATTGTTGCTACTATTGCTATTCAAATAATAAGTGGATTCAGAGTTGAGCATTTGTTATTTTTATGAGCTCGCATGGTTTCATAATTTCTTCAATAGAGTAAATTGGTTTTCAAGTATTTTTTTTAGATGAATGAAAGATTGATAGTGTTGGAAATAGTGAAATTAGTTCATACCTTTTTCAATTGAATGATTTTCAATTTGATGTGCAAGGTAGTCTGAACTTTGAAACTGTTTAACTTGGATTCTATTACCTATATGCATTGTTCGAATTGATGGTGGTATTGTGTAATAGGACATCACTCGTAAACCCATTGAAGATTGCACCGTCTTTGTCTAGTTGTAGTGTTGTGCTTGGCAAAGCAAAGATTGGTTTAAATTTCACTATCCAACATTTGTCTCTTAAGTTCGTAGAAGTAGTTTAACATAAATCTAGTTTCTAAACCCTCATCCCTTTTTCTTTTATTTTATCCCAAAATCGAAAATCCAAAAAAATAAACATAAGAGCATTCAACGTCAAATCAATTCTTATTCCTATTTCGAATAATTTACTATCTGAAGTCCCTTTGTGAAACCAGCATATCACATCATCCATTGAGCTTGTCCATCACTCAAATTAAGAAACACTGGAATTACCGTATGACCTTTCTAGCAATCTTAGCATAAGAGGTAATTTTTCAAGAGAGGATAGAGCGTCTCTGGACTCTTTATTCTAAAGTGCTTGGTGAGTCATAAAACACGCATCAACAGGCTGCAACAAAAGCATTTGCATCATCTTGAGAGGATTTGTCAGAGTCGACAATTGAAAAATTCTTTTTACCTTTCTTTTTCTTCTCATCCTTGCACTCTGTGAAAATGACTATATTTGCTGTAGTTCCAACATTTTGCCTTGAACTTGCCAAGAGACTTAAATCTCCTTGGAGATTTGGATTTCGACTTCTTGTCTTTTTCCTTGCCTTTCTCTTTAGACCTGCCACAAACAGCAAGAGCCTCCTTAGCCATCTCAAAAGATTTCCATTGTATCTCTAAAAATAACAATGCAACCACCTCATCCATCTTGAAACCGATATAGTACTCCCAATGGCCATTACCAGGTGATCCCACAAGTCCAACAAAGAACATAATATAAGCATACAACGATCTTGGTCTTCAATTTTGTTACCAATAGAACCCAGTTGTGCTATCATGTTAAACACATTCAGGTGATCTGCAATGGACCCTCCATCTTTCATCTTCAAAGAATACAAGTTTTATAAGAAAAACTTGTTTACCAAGGATTTAGCCTGATAAACATCTCCAAGTTTCTTCCAAAGAAATTTTGTAGTTTTCTCTTCATAGACGTTCAAGAGCACAGAATCAACCAAAGTCTTATCAAGCCCTTGGCTTTTTGATCCATCAAATCCCACTCTTCATGGGTTGTGCTTGTTGGTTTTGTACCAGATATTACAACGCATTGATCTCTATCCATGAGCATATCCTCCATTTTCAACTTCCATAACTCGAAATTGTCACCATTAAATTTCTGCATTTCAATTTTATTGGATGTGCTTGCCATCTTTTGCTTGCAACAAGGTCACGAAATATTCTTCTGCAAAACTCCCATTGAAACAAAGATTAGCTCAAAATCCTTTCAAACCCAACAACAAAATCAAGCTAGCCATGCTCTAATACCAACTGAAAGGAAGTAGAGTGCACGGAAGATGCTTCCTACACTAATCTAAGCGGGAGAGAGTTGCAAAATTTTCTTAAACACCTTTAAACTATTACAATATTAGATGCACAGACATATCATAAACAAATAAAACAATGAAATCATAACACATAATTTTACATGGAGGAAACTTTTTCTAAAGAAAAATCCCACACCCCAAAACACAGCTCAATTATATTATTCAACAACAATAAACAAGTTACAATATAATTGTAGAGCTATGCTCTTGCAAGAGTCTTCACACTTTTTGTCAATTCTAGAATAATTCTGACAACATAACAATACTTCAACAAAATAGAAACATACAACTCCATAATACAAGTGCTTAATATATAGGAGCTTACAATGCATTAATTAGACACTTTTAAAATCCAACACTCAAGACTGAAGATGCAACATGGAAAATACCAAAACCACTATACATGCATGATGGTCAGTTTCCACTTCTCAACACATGCAATATTGCAATTGTCAATTATTACTACTATAATATGATTTTTGGATTAAAACTGTGTCAATTTTTATGTCAACGTTTCGGATCATACTCCATGATCCATCATCAGGATCACTCTCTTTCTGCATTGCATTCTGATGATGGATCATGGAGTATGATCTGAAACATTGATGTAAAAATTGGCATAGTTTTAATCCAGAAATCATATTACAATACTACCATGGACTGTGGAAACTTCATGCTTTTAATTATTACTAATCTTGCACATGCAAAAGCTGCACTTGCCAAAATATAACTGCACCTTCAAAAATCTCACATTCCATGCAAACTTAACATGAATTAGAAATTGTATTCATGCATAACTCCACCTGTAATAGCAGCTTTCCACTTCCGACTCTTTCTTGAGTTATCTTCAACAAATAAAGCTCATAAATAATAAAATATTAAAATAATTAAACATGCTAAGAAAAATGACACCCTTTTCCTAACACTTTCAATAACTAGAGGATAAAAGAAAAGCTGTCAGTACAAGGTATCATGTCAGAAAAATTGTAAACAGATCCAGCAATGCATAGTGAGGTAGTGATAAGTATGTGAGTATTACGATAGAAAATGAGTTTTCTTGTCAACATGACTTTTACATCATTGATTTTGACATTTTGTCCGCCTTTCAAGATAAAAAATTAATTGGAAACCTCACAATACAATGTATCTATTTACACATTTATCTACTAGGGAAAACTTTAAAATACACTCTAGATATTAAACCTCTATTTGTTTCTCAACACTAAAAATATATACTTATTCTTTAAGTACATATTTTTGAACTTTTGATGAACACGATAGAGTAGAATCAGTGGAGTGTGCCATTGGATTCACAAATTGAAGGGAGAAAAACTTTTAAGTACTTTTATTTTACAATTTTCTCTGTAATCTCATTTACTTCTGTAGCACACTATGGTAGGAGGTAAAGGTAGTTTCTATAGGCACTGGCGAGCAAGACACTGATTTCATGAATGAGACCCATCTTATGCAAGAACTCCACACGGATATTCTTTTTCATTTACCTTGGTAATGTTTTGTAGTGTACAAAACCTACTCCTAAATTCAAAAATGTGACCTCTATTATGTTTTTGAGTAATTTGCACAAAGTGTCCGTACCTAGGACTACTGAATGCCATAAAAAGCAGTTTGATTTTCACATTCCCAAGTAGAGAAGATCCTAACAATGCCAAAATGATACGCCTTGCTACCCCAACCAAAAGGTAGATCAGCAGTCTTAAAATCGGAAATCCCAAACTTCTCCTAGTGCAATATATGTAAGGCTTTTCCAATTTGGTGATTCAGTGAAACAAAGCATCTGTTCTCATTGTAAATCGAATACATTGAGAAGGTTTCCTGTCTGAATGTGCTTTCATATCACAACAGGAATCAACTTCGATATGTGAATTTAAACATTTCAAATGTTAAAATATCCATGCACTTTCCACATAGTGATCTGAATAGCATAAAAAAATATGGTATGTATTTTTCCAATATGGATACACAAGGAAGAATCAATTAATGATAGATATAGCACTCATTCCGTATAATTGCTAACTGTTGCTCCCCTCCTGGATGCTATGCACAGGTGGTGCCCTGTAATATGCAGGAACTGTACTCGGAAAGAACATCTGTCTGACCCCTTCTGCCTTAATAATTGGGAAAATGATATTGGAGGCACCCTGCCAAAACCAACAAGAACCAAAAATGTGACAATTAAAGAATTGGAACAAATACAAAACAAAATATAACAATATGTATTCTGAATTCTAGAAGGAATTGTGCTTAAAGATAAATCAGAATACTTCAACAAAGATAAGTTGTATTTGCATTTATTAGTATGTTTTCCTTTCAAAATGATGTTCGAGCATAAATTGTATGTGAGAATTTGAAATGCTATCAGAGTGACTCCACAAGCACACAAGCATGTGTAAAGGAAAACACAATTGAAATACCAATGAGCAACAAGATAACCATGGCAGAGATATTTGCAATGTTCATTCATTTGAATTAGATATCTTTTTGCCCAGACTTTTCAACTGAATAAAAGAAACCAGAGTTTCATGCATTTGAAACTTGCGTTGTTTAAAATAAATCTGACAGGAAAGTTATCAAAGAAACCAAAGTTTCATGTATAAGAAACCTGCACCGTTCAAAAAATATCTGACAGGAAAGTTATCGTATTTCTGTAAAGCTGAATTTGATCTAAGAATGTTTTGCAGTGACCCTCTCAAATGATGAATAAATAGGTACACCACAAACCTCAAAATGGTTTTCTTTCAAAATTTGTGTATACTAGGGTGTTGAGGTAGACGTCTCTGCACAAGTTAACATGCTCAAATTTCAACTTCTAAAATGAAGATGAACAATTAAAACTCATACCATGTCATACATATGACAGCAGCCAATGGCAAGTGCCAATAACAAAATTTAACTCCAATAGATTATACGGTATGTATCTGCATCTTCTATGTCTTCTTTGCATATACCCTCCAAGTAGCTGCATGGAAATAAAAATACCCTACACCAATAATGAAAATCAGTAACCTTAAAGGCACAATTTATATTTTCAAGGAATGAATTTTCCTTCACGTGCATTTTCCTCAAGTTGAATTTTCATAGGAAAATCAGTAACCACAAAGACCATCAGATGCATTCTCTCCATCCATTCACATGCCAGTCAAGGCATTATCCGTGAATCATTAATGATTGTTCTCTGAAAGACTTTCCTTACTTGACTCAAAAGTTGTGAATTCATATCGGATCCTCTACCTTCTTTGACCCAAATCATTATCTGGTCAGCTGTGTGGGCATTTCAAATGATGTAGTTTTGTCCTCCCTGATCAACAGAGATGAGTTCATAAGTTGAGATGGATTGAGAATGCACCATTGTGGGAGTTGACATGACAGTCAGCAGCATTAAGATCTTTTTCAAAAGGAGAAAACATGGCTAACTGTCCTGTTAGATGGAGGAAGAGTAGAGATGTATATAACTCTGCTTTATAGCCTGAGATTAAACACGGTTTAATTTGACTCATGTTTAGTGAATTCCTGAAGTTTCAAAGCAATTCTGGACCTTCATTTAGGATTTGCCATATGTATAAGCTAATGTGATATTCAGTAGTTAAAAAATGGCTAAGATCCTGTAACTAAGTGGTAAGGTCTTAAAAATAGAAGCCTTATAGCAAGTGATAATTGAACAAAAATTGGAATGAGTTTAGGTTTTGCAAAGCAACAAGAAGGGCTAAATGACCAATGGATGGAGAACAAGAAGATATTGGTTCCAAAACAATTATCAGTGAAGAGAGGGAAAAAAATATAAAAGGAATAGTGAGTTTATATTACTAAAGGAGGCTTTTTTTGCAAATAACAGAAAGGAGTTGGAAAATTTCAGTAACCAGAGGAGAAGGGATGGGGCAAGCTGAAAAGGGCAAATGCTCACATCTGTAAATGATCAGAGGAAAGGTCAAGAATGTGGATGGAGATGGTCAGCTCTGGATCAGAGAGGTGTCAGGTTCTCTACAACATCATTTAGAGGTTAATGATCATGTGGATAAAGGTAAAGGAAATTGCTTTCTTTCCCTTTTATCATTTTTTTTTGAGGCAGGAAAATGATTCAAACGGCCATCTGGTGTGATCTGCCCTGATGGCCTCTAGTGCTCTTTCTAGATATCCAAAGTTTTGTTTGGCCTCTAGTGCTAATGCAGTTCCATTTGAAAGTGTTAGGGTATGGAAAAAGCAAAACTCTCCTTTTGAGAGTCGGCCTAGGATTTTCACTATTGCCAAAAAAGTGTTTGTGGTTGTTTACCAGTGGAACAGGATTCAGAGCTGTTGGCTCTAAGTAAAATGACAGTTATTGGTTACTGCCCAGACAAATGGCTTTCATCTCTGCATACTCAAAACTGGGTCAAGTTGTCTTGGCACCTAGATGTGAAAATCTTCATTCTTCCCAAAGGTTTCTTTTGTGCTTCAGTTTGCCACCCGTGAAGAACAGTTTCGAGTTCTGGCCACCTTCTCTTGGAAGATTCTAGATAACAAGGTGATTTTTATCCTATGGAAGCCTAGATTTATCAGTTTGACTGTGTCGAATCCACCTTCAGCTCTTTGGATAGACTATATGGTCTACCTTTAGAATTTTGGGGATGTCCTGTTTGGACAAGAACAGGGAGTGTATGAGGAAGGTTAAGGAGATTGATCTGAAATCTGTTTCAAGATCCACACTGTTTTTTCATGTTCAAAGATCTTCAGAGATTTTGGACCTTCCTTTACCCAAGCAAACCATGTTATGTCTTCCTTCTAAGGATTTTATTTAGTAATTGGATTATGAAAATATTCTCTTTAGTTGTCATGCTTGCCATAGGATTGGACATGTTGCCAGTTTTTGCAGATTGAAGCCTCCTCTGAGGAATCAATCATCCAGAAGTTTAAAGGTGGTTGTTAGCATGGAGGCCTCTAAGGTTATCTCAGAAGCTAAAAAAGCCTTTCTATTCCAACACAACCAAGGTTGATTTTTCTCAGATGATCCCATCCTTCCTCGGTGGAGCTCCTTTTTGGAAAACCAATTTCTCCACCTTTCATTTGGTATCTGCCATGTGGTAATAAATCTATGTTCTCTGCACATGGGTGCTCCCTTTGTGCTGAATGGACTACGGCTGTCAACCACTACCTTGTCACCAATTGGTGAATCAGCCAAGTAGTTACAAATCTGTATACTCCACACATGGGTGTTCCCTTCCTACTGAGTGGACTCCAATCGTCAACAACTACCTTGTCACCAATTGGCAATTGATGTCATACCTTAACCCCTTCTTTTTTCTTGGATCGTTGATTCATGTTCCTTCTTACCTCCCTCATCTTTATAGGAAAGATGGGAATTGATAATGCCATAGTTGCAAGACTCGCCAAAAACTCGGCGAGTTTTTTGGCTTGGCGAGTTTTTCTAGAATGTACGGCGAGTTTTTGACAAAAACCCGCGTGACCATGCACACGCCCAGGCAGCCGCTAAAAAGCAATTTTAAGTTTCTTTTTTTCATTCATTCTCATTCCACACTCAGCAAAAAAAACATCTCCAAAGCATTGTGCACTCATTTGCAGCAATTTTACATCCAAAAGACAAGATTTTAAGGGCATTTACATCGAATTTAAAAGGCAAATTGGATTTCCAAGTAGGGTTTCTCATTTTTTTTATTCTTTCTTTTTTTAAAAAAATTTCTTCATTCTTGTTGGTTCTATGTTTAAAAATCATCTGAATGTAGTGTGAAAATGATTTAAATGCATTTAGATTCATCAAAACAAGATTTAGATTCATGAAAACAAGATTTTTTTATGAATTTTTTTTATTTTTTTACATATTTTGCTGATTTTTCATTTTTATTAAATTTTCTTAAAACCCTAGTTATTTTTTTTTGTTTTGAATCCTCTTTTTGTTGAATAACATGCTTACAATCTTTTAGATTAGCTTAATTTTTTACTAGTTTGAAGTAATTTTCAGATTTTTACATTTTTTCACATTTTTTAGAAACCCTAGTTATTATTTTTTTTTTTAAATCCAATTTTTTTGTTATGAAAATGTTTAGAATCTAGTGATAGATTTTTAGTAATTTAAACTTAAAGTAATCTCTTTTGATTTAATCTAATTTAGCTTGTTTTTAAATTTTCTATCAAAAACTAACAAGTTGTGCTTTGACTTTCACTTTGTGTAGGTTAATAATTAATTGATAATGGCTTCTGAACCCGCTTCTGCCTCAAGCTCTGTCCCATCCGTGCCTGCAGGATTTGTAGGCAAACGTCCTCCAGGAGCTAGAGATCCTGCCTGGAAGTATGCTTATCTAGGACCCATACTTGGCACAGTATATTGCATTCCATGTAAAAAAATATATCGTGGAGGCATCAATCGCCTCAAGTACCACCTTGCAGGCATCCCTCAACGTGATGCTAAGGAATGTCCTGAAACCACAGAAGAAATAAAAAGACATATGAATGCCATACTTTCAGCTGCAGAAGAAAAAAAGTGCAAAGAGAGAAGGCAAGAGCAGCAATGCAAGCAACCATTGCCTCTTCTCAAGGTGCTCCAATTGAGGCGGATGATGATTATGATGTTACTCAGGAGATAGTGGGTTCTCTTCATGGTCCACGTGTGCGAAGGTCAAGGCAATCCGTTAACACCTCGACCTCTATCCCTTCATCTTCCTCTAGTAGAGCACCAAGGGTAGGGGCAACTACAAGACCTACACGGTTGGATAGTTATTTTGTGCCTAGAAACACACCTGGTGCACAACCTTCCTTAGAGGCGACTGGATGGAATAGGGAGGTGCATGAGCAAGCAGACATTGCTTGTGCAGATTTTTGGTATTTTAACAATATCCCTTTCAATGTGGCGAGTTCTCCTTACTGGCAGAATTTGGTCACCGCATTGACAGTTGCAGGAAAAGGCTACAAGGCGCCTTCTCGCATGGACTTGAGTGGGAGGTTAGTTTATGTTCTTTAATTTATGTTTTTTAAGTTTAATTTATAATTTTATGATGAATTTAAGCTATTTTTTTTGTTTACAAATTAAAATTGTGTACTTAATTTCACTTTGTACTTGTAGGTTGCTTGCTAATGCAACTGAAAGGGCAAGGGCAGCAGTAGAGGAGCAAAAAGAAAAATGGCAAAAATATGGCTGCTCTATTCTTTCTGATGGGTGGACTGGATGGAAAAAACCGTACCATCATTAATTTCTTGGTTGCATGCAAAGAAGAGGTGGTGTTCTTAAAATCAATTGATGCCTCCCACATTGTAAAAAGTGCAGAAAATTTGGCTAAGATGTTGGAGGAAGTTTGCATGGAGGTGGGGATTGCAAATGTTGTGCAAATCATAACTGATAATGCAGCAGCATATGTGGCAGCAGGAAGACTCCTCCAAGATAGACACCCCTCAATTTTTTGGACACCATGTGCAGCCCATGTCCTTGACCTTCTTTTGGAGGACATAGGAAAACTAGATTGGGTCACACCAGTTGTAGAGGACGCGAGGAGGATCACTAAATATATCTACAATCACCCTTGGGTTCTTCGCTTGATGAGGGAGCACACCCATGGGAAAGAATTGGTGAGGCCAGGTGTCACAAGGTTTGCAACGATTTTCTTAACGTTGCAAAGCATTCTTAGTTCTTTGACTTCTTTAAAACAAATGTTTGTGAGTCAACCATGGATGGACTCAACCTATTCGAAGAAGCCAGAAGGAGATAAGGTGTCAAAAATTGTGTTTGATACCCAATTTGCACAAAGGGCAGCAGAGATTGTGAAGGTAACTTCAATTTCAAAACTTTGAATTTGAATTCAAATTGAATAAATTTTTTAATGTCTTTCATTGTAAATTTGAAACTCTAATCTTTTGCATTTTTATATTGTAATTTGTAGGTGTCGGAGCCCTTGGTTAGAGTGCTCCGCTTGGTGGATGGGGATAAAATCCCAATGGGATATCTTTATGAGGCCATGGATAGGGCCAAGGAGGCTATAAGAAATTATTATAAAGGGGACAGCCTCAAATTTGATCTCATTTGGGAGATTATTGACAGGAGGTGGAACCATCAACTCCACCAACCCCTCCATGCAGCAGGGTACTTCTTGAACCCTCATTTCTTCCATTCAAGCACCTACTCAGATCCTACTGGAGAGGTTATGGAGGGCCTCATGAAGTGCATTCAAAGGATGTCACCTGACCTTGATGTGGGAGACCTCATTGTTAATGAAATCCAAAGTTATAGAGAAAAAAGGGGTGCACTCTTCTCTTTAGAGCTAGCAAAGAGAGCAATACACAATCAGCCACCAGGTATAAAATTTGAAATTTACAAGTTACAAATATTGATAATTTGATAAAATATGTTTTCAACTTTTGAGTTTTGACTTTCCTTTCTAAGTTTATAAGTTCTCTTGTAACTCTTAATTTGTTTTCTTGGGGGTTACCGAGGCGCGTCCCCAAAACACGATCCGGGATTCGAGGGCGTCGAATTACGAGGGGCAGTAGGGAGACGAGAGGACCATCCTTTTTGAAAAAAACTTCGGAGGCGTCCACAGGAATGAAGACGAGCGGCAATTAGGGGCGGCTAGCAGTCAGGGCCAGTTGAGGGGCAATTTGGCGAATCCCTATTTTAATCACGAGGACCGGCGGCCGTCCTAACACCTGGCCAAACTTTAAAAAGCAAAAAATTAAAAAATAAAACCCTGCCTATGTGGCATACGTGGGCCCCACCATGTTTTGCTCTCTTAAGAATGAAAGGAGGCCTCTAAAAGTTCATTATTTTCATTTTGTTTGTGTAGGGAGCCAAGGGTTTGAGAAGAAAAAAAATTGAAGCCATTGAAGGAGAAGGAGCAGCTGTTTGGAGGAGAGGAGGTTGAAAGAGTGTTGCTGGGAGTGCAAATCCATCAAAAAAGGTATGCATTTTCTTTCACCATTTTTTTTTTTCATTTTTTTTGCAAAATATGAAGTTTGCATAGTCTGATTTTTTTTTATTTTGTTCATTTTTAGTCAACACTTGCATTCTAAAAACAAAAAATATGAGCAACAGTGAAGGTGGGAGTGATAGTGAAGTTGAAATGCAAGCTAGAAGGCAAACTAGAGAGCAAAGAAGAATAACCCCTACCCAACACCATCATTCATCAACCAATTCCAAAACTATGAAGGACTATGCCAAACACCCAATAGACAAAAAAAAACCATTCCTTCAATTTGTGACAGCCATGGGTGAAAGACAAAAAAATTCAGGGGGGAGTAGGGTTTGGTTATGCCATGTTTGTGAAAAGGAGTTTAGGGGCAGCTACACTAGAGTTAGGTCTCATTTTTTGGGTGAGGTGGGCCATGGAGTTAGAACGTGTCCTGCATTGACAGATGCACTATTTGTAGAGTGCCAAACAATTCAAATGGAGTGTGATGGTGGGGTTCAAACTGGGTCTCCTTCTTTCCCAAGTTCACAATCGTCTATGCCTACTCCTACTCCTAGTCCTTCCACAGTTGGTAGTACTGTTATCTTAAGAGGAAAGAGGAAGGTGATTGGTGGTGATAAGGGAGCCTCAGTTGAGTCCATGTTTCAAAACCAAACACGAGAAACCTGTGAATCCTCCATTGCCAAATTCTTTTTTTCCCATGCCATTCCATTTCATGTGGCCCGTTCCTCTTATTTCAAACAAATGGTGAAAGACTTAGTCGCTGTTGGTCCTTCATTTGTACCCCCTGGAGATCATAAGCTACGCACCACCCTCCTAGACAAAGAATACTCCAAAGTTAATGTGTTAATGGAGGAGATGAGGCAAACATGGATGAGGACGGGGTGCTCTATAGTGATGGATGGGTGGACTGATTGTAGACATCGGCCACTCATCAATGTCATAGTCACATGCCCTGCTGGTTCTTATTTTCTTAGAGTCGTAGATTGTTCAGGGAGACGTAAGGATGCTGACTTCCAATTTTCCATTTTGAGAGATGCCATAGAGGAGGTTGGGGCTGCAAATGTGGTGCAGGTGATCACCGATTCAGCACGTGTGTGCAAATCGGTTGGATTGATGGTGGAGGGTACTTACAGGCATATATTTTGGACCCCATGTTGTGTTCATGCATTGAACAATGCATTGAAAGACATAGGGAAGATGGATTGGGTGAAGAAAACAGTGGCAGAAGCTAGAGAAATTCAAATGTTCATTTGCAACCACCACACCTCACTTGCTCTTTTCAGGACATTTTCAAAGAAGGAGTTTCTCAAACTTGTTGATACAAGGTATTCCATTTACTTCATTTTGTTTCACTTTCAATTTGTATTCATAATCTGATTTTGTTTTAAATTTTTATTTTTTACTGAATCATTGAATTAATGAATGTAGATATGCCACCTACTTCATCCTATTGGAGAGGATGCTTGAGGTGCATGAGCCTCTACAACTAATGATGGTCAATACTGAGTGGACTAGATGGCCTAATGCAAGTTCCACTCAAGGAAAGAGCATCAAGCAAAAGATCCTCGATGATGATTGGTGGGCCAATATGAGGTAAGACATATTAGATGGCTGATTTTCATATTAAATTTCTGATTTTAATATTTTAATTTTATTGTCCAATGTTCCAACTTTTGAAGTTTCTAACATGTCAAATAACTTGTCAACTAATTATTTTGAACTTTTTGTTTGCATTTTGCAGATATATTTTCTCCTTTATCTCGCCCATTGTAGATGCCATTAGATATGCTGATACAGACTCTCCTAGTCTTGGAGAGATATATGAGACATTTGACACTATGCTTGGGAAGATCAGGCAAGTTATTTTGGCAAAGGACCCCACTTTGGATTTATATGAGCAACACATTAGGCCCATTGTGACGCGGCGGTGGAATACAATGAACACCCCGCTTCATATGGCTGCCTTTGCTCTAAATCCAAAATGGTATGCACCAAGGGATGGTAGGGTGCCTCCATGTGATGATCCTGAGGTTTTAGATGGGTTCACACGGGCCATTGAAAAGATTTATCCAGCCGAGCAAGCTTCAATACTTCGGTCACAATTTCTAGACTTTGCTAATCTTAATGGCCCAAACTTGAGCAAACCACAGGCGAGGTTGGATAGAGCTATATTAGCTCAAGGGAACCCTATTGGATGGTGGACCTATCATGGGAGAGATACACCACAGTTGAAGATACTTGCCACTCGCCTTCTTGCACAGGTTGCTAGTTCCTCTGCTGCATAGAGGAATTGGTCTACATATGGCTTTATCCACTCTGTCAAGAGGAATAGACTTACCTCTAGACGAGCAGAGAAGCTAGTGGCTGTTCATAGTGCTCTTCGGCTTCAGGATCGACAGACTCCAGAGTATCGACAGACTCCAGCTCTACGGTGGGATATTGATCCCGAGGACGCGGCTCAGATAGATGAGGAGGAGACAGCTGAGGGCTTGGTTGGGGTCCCATTGGCTGAGGAGGAGCATTATGGTGGCAGTGACTCGGAGGATGACTCTGATTTTGATGCAGTTATGAGAGATGATTAGGGGCAGCAGTGCTCTTTGTTTATTTTGTAAATTTGTATTCATTATTGACATACGATACTGTATTTTGATTTTCATAGCAAACTAAAACTTTAAAACTATATGGCAGCAATGTAGCCTTTGGGCATTTTGATATAAGTTTATAAATTATAACTTGGAGGTTGTTTCATGATTCGTGTATGTTAATTTTGAATGCGTATTGAGTATTGGCATAATGTTGAACACAAATGTTATATGTTGATGTTCTATAATGTGTATTATGCATGCCTTATTCATGTTATGTATTGAATATTTAAAATTTCCCTATATTTTTTAAAATTTCCCTATATCTTTGTATAGCCGTCCCCTGCCGTCCCTAATTTTGGCCTCAAAAATCGGAAACTTGGGGACTAGATCAGCAGATCCCCACTAGCGAGTCCCGTCAGGAAACTTAAGAATTGGCTTAGCAGGTTTTGTAGATGTTTGGTGGTCAAATTGGAAATACATCTCCAACAATTTGCCCTATGTGTCTTATCACAGCCTTGTAGTTCGTCCAATTGTGAGCGTAATTGCAATTTGTTTGAGGCCATCCATACAAAGAAAAGGAAAAAACTAGCTCAAAAACGCCTGAATGACCTTGTATATGTGCAATATAATCTTCGGCTGCGCACAAAACAGGTTAAGGAAATATCAGATGATCCAATTGATTTGGATGAGATAGATCCATACAATGATTGGACAGGGCGAGATGAGCAACCTTCATTGTTTTCCGAGGATGAGATCTATGACTTTGAGCGACAGGCAATGGAGGGGGCTGGATTTGCATTCTCATTGGATGACATTGAGGGTCATCCTGAGGAGGAGTCATTGGCAGTGCCAGAGCCACCAGCAGTAGCCTCTACATCCAGGATGGAGGTTGAGCAGCCACAGCAGATGCCTACGACTACACCCTCTCCCGTAGTGAGAAGTACTAGACATGGGAAGAGGAAGATGTGAATTTGTAAAAGCTGAAATATATTAATGTTGTATTTACTTTCAGTTTTACAAAAACTATTTGCTATTTTCATTTTGTTTCAGACTATCAGTATCAGCGGATTGAGTATTCCACATGGGGATGCAATTTTGTATCTAATTTTCTTTCAAATCAATCAAATATAACTAGATTCAGCTTGTTTCTTCTATTTACTCATTTTATTGACTCATTGGATGCATCTTATCTTTGAATTTTGCAAAAAAAAAAGTGTTTTTAATGAAGTTTAAGCAATTTTTTAAATTGCTGAGTTTTTTTCCGAGTTTTTTCCGAATTTTTACCGAGGTTTTTCTGATTTTTTTCCATACCGTATTTTCCGGGCTTGGCGAGTTTTTCAACTATGGATAATGCCATCTTTTTTTCATGCCAATAATTCCCCCAGTCTATTGTTTTGTCCATCCTAGAGGATAACATATGTGATTAGGTTATTAACTTTGGAAAGTTGTGAAAAATGATTGCCACCACATATCCCATCCATAACTTGCTCTTGGCTTTGTATTCCAATTGGGTCATCCAAAGCCTCCCAATTGTTTCCATTTGTTGTATGTCACCAACAATCATTATTGTAAAGAGGGGGACCAACCACTCCAAGGCTCCAAGTCACAGAGAGCCAAGAGCAAAAGGCTGCCCTAATCTACCTCAAGTTAGACAAGTGTTTAGGATAGTGCTTGATGATAAGGGTAGAGAATGAAGAGCACTCTCAAAGCTTCTTTCAATCTACTAACCAGAAAGTTATATTTGGACTAAGCGAATAGGTTTCTAGAACCTAAACTGCGCCTCTATCAACTCTCTGCCAGAGGACAGCAACGTGCGACAGGGACGACAACGCGGCGCGTTGGCATCTCACTAGTGTGTTGTCGTCCATATGGACAGACAATGGAAAAGAACAGTCAAAGGTACTAAAAACCTACTAACAGCTTACCTACTTAAGCTTGAACTGATGATGAAAGCAAGGAATGATAGAATAACTGAAATACTAAGAGAGATGCTATAAGAAATGACAAAAACGAGAAAGGTAAGAGTTCAACTCGCGAAAGATCCAATTCTCCCACAAGCTCTACAGGAACAAGTACCTACACACAGCAGATCGGGGAAAGATGTTGGAGTTGTTTCGAGGCTTGCCGCAGTCAAACCCCCGTTTTGGTGTTTCCACCTCCACGGACAGCCAAATTGATAGAGAAATAGAAGTGCAAGAAAGTATGGAAAAGAAGAATGTCATACACTACGAAGAGCACTATGCTACTCAAATCCAACAACAATGCAATAGTAAATGAACAATAGCACCCTCGACCAAAGGCACTCAAGGCCAATGAGAGAGGAATGCAAGCTTACAACCGTGGCAAAGTCGATGTGGCCACAGTGATGCCGAAGGAAGTCTTGCAAGACACCAAGTTGCAGCTTCAGTGGTAGATGTGAAGAATGTTGTGATGTTGGAATGGAAGAGTTGATAGTGCAGCAAGTAGCCAAGAAGTTGCAAGAATATGCTCAAAAGTTGTGTAGAAACATGGGAAAATTGTCAAGAATGTGAAGACGTTGGAATGAATAGGAAAGATAGGCATTTGAAGATGATTTAGGAGGGAAAGAGTCGTTCAAAGGTCAACTGGGAAGTGCAGATACGTTACGCTTCGGCCCCAATGGCGAACGTAACGCCTCTACAAATTCCAGAGGCAAGAATCCTATCAGGATGGCAATGCGCCGCAAAAATGTCCACGTGCCGCACACATGTCCCTGACAGAATTCCCCCACCGACACTACAGACAAGCGCCAAGTGGATGGAGTATGG